>KZ651186.1:34132-78863 GCA_001010745.2 Gerris buenoi | reverse complement strand
ATATATATATATATCTTCGGCAGTTGCAACAGTCTCCAATCTGCCTTAATTCTTACAGAAGCCTTAGAAATTAGGTGTGTGTCACATAGAGGTAGTTATTTGAACAAATTACACGCTCGGTTTAGTCAAGTGGACTTAACTTCGAAGGCATTTCTACTCTAGGACCTTTAAGCTAACACTAAAAACAGCCCTTGAACTCTGTTTTGTTCTCATAATCCTCTATACTATATGGTCATGTATGTGTATGTGTCATACATTACCTGCTTCTATTTAGTATTATAAAATTCTTCCGTGGAACCTATAAATAACTTTAATTATTTATGTTAGTATAGTAATGATTATTTTAATTAAATATGTAAATAATTAAGATTGCATAATAATTTTGAATTAATAATAATGATTACCCTATTCAATTGCACAATATTTTTTTTTTTTCGGGGATTCCGCTAGAGCTAAATTCAAGAATCTTTGGGAAAATTGTTGCTCTGGATATTATTAATATTGTTTTTTTGTCACAATTGTGCAGCTTTTTGTTTTTTGAAATATTAAGACTATTAATTTATGAAATAAAAGGAACGTGTTTATTTGGATGTTATGGTTGATAGATGTAATATTTGTTGTAGAGTTCTGCAGACAATAGCCTAGTTTAGGTTCAATTGGTTCAAACTACTTCCAGAATTAGCGGGAGCTTCCGCTGAGCGACAGTTTCCTCCCCGCATTGGCTCAATTACCGTATTATCCCAGAGCGAGTTAAAGGAGGCATCAGCAGTGGCCATACAGCAGACATTTCACAATCAATCAAACGGCATGGGTCACCACGATCTACTCCTTCTAATAACCCCTATCCATCTTATAGCAAAAAATACGATCAGCATGTTTTCTCCTGCACCTTTACATTTCCTTATTGGTAGAAGCCTTAATGAAAAATCATTCCCATTCAGAGAAACTTTATGTATTCTCAATTTTATTTTGATCATGATAATTCAAATTCTTTTGTATCTAAACTCTAAAATCTTCGAAACTAGATTTTTCCAGGAAAAGTCGCTTGTTCGTGATTTTTTTTTTTTTTTATTATTATTATTATTATNATAACCTTAACAATTTCCAGAAAACTACATGTCTCTGCGACAAACACACCTATTAGTACAAAAATCAAAAAAAACACCCTATTTCGACCTTTAGGGTCGATTTTCACCCTTAAGGAGTGGTTTAAAACAGCCCTTACCCAATGTTTGGTCAAGCGATTTTTAAGTTTCCTAACCGATTTTGACATTAATAACTCGAAATTATTATTATTAACTAAAATCATAGTACCATTTTTGAAAAAATAATTATTTTTTGTAGACAAATTTAGGGCTAAAATTAAATTCGCTATTTTGCCATTGGGTATAATCTTCCGGTACATCTTTAGATTGTTACTCGCCCTCGCCAATGATTTTTTAGAATATAAATGACTTTGACTAAATAATCTTTAAGATAAAGTGGTGTTTAATCTCATGTACTTTGGGACAAAGGAATATCACACGTCTGTTTTTAAAAGGCAGGTAACAGTTTAAAGAAGAACATTCCGTACACCTGTTTAGATTGTTACTCTCCTCTGTTTTCTTTATAAGGGGATTAGGAGTAACAATCTAAAGAAATTCCAATCTTCCTATGTATGTCAAACAACTTATATTGAAATCGGTGTAGTATAGTTAGACACCTCTCGTCAAAACTAACAACAAGCCAAACTCTAATATTTGTTTAAATAAACTTTTTGGGAATCTAAGGACTATAAGAAGTTTGGCTCTATCTTTTATTTTTTAACTTTCACCGTGTATGGGAAAGTGAAATAGACTTTTTTTAAAATGTATGTTCCTAATTTTATATTTTGCTTTCCATTTTTAATTCTTATTAGACTAGAACGATTTTATTAATCGTTTTTAATTAATTTCTTATTGTTAAAATACTTAATTACTTCATTCAATATAATAATGAAATTAATGATACTTAATCAAATAAATCAAGAGTTACATTCTTCGGTTACTTGTAAATGTTCCCAGTTCCCGATACTTTAATATAATCATAATAAAATCATCTTAGCTTTTTCTAAATCTTTTCCCTTAATTATTGGAAAAATTAAAAGCAGTGTAATGGTTGTAGTAAAACGGGAATGTTCGATACTAGATGATGGCATGTAATGTATTGCTACGGATACGGAGGGATGGTACCAAGGGTTGAATGGGGCTTCAAAGGAACGCCCAGACCAGATGGAGATAAGGAAGACCCGCAGTGTAAAACAGCTTCCGCTGGTATCCTCTTACACTGTTAACCCGGAGCCCTTTAAGTTTAAAGCCTCGTTCTATCGCTAAGCATAATCCTTCTTACATCTTCAGCCTAATCATTATGACAATGGGCTTTGCTCGTATTAATTAAAATAACCTCATGCAAATGAGACGATAGATAACTAAACCTTGCAGTAAGATAACCGCCTATTTAGTTATCAATAGCCCAGTTTTTATCAAAAGTTTAAATTGACAACAGAAGTTTTCAATATAAATTACCAACAGTGACAACGAATAAACAAAAATACATTTACTTAATAAAAATATTACCATTATGTTGTGGAAAACCTATAACATGGTCTAAACTTTCTAAATATTGTTAGGCGATGAAATTATAGCTCTGAATGTAGCATTATATAGACCAAAGAGCACTGATTTATTTAGTTTTTTCATGATTGTCTTTCAAGGTTCTTGTTTAATTAGGTCCCTTTTTCTTGAGAAAAAGTATATAATATATTCTTATTAATTCTACATTTTAGATGGTATATGAGTATGACTGTTAAAACTTGCTCACATAACAAAATATGTATGTATAAAAAAAAAAAAAAAATCAGAGCATTGTAATAGTATTTGTAACGGGAAACTGCAAAATTAATACTTCTCTATTGATCTATCACTAACCATGTCTTTTGTTCCTAATCTGTTCTCTTTCTTCTTCTTAAGCTAAATACCTGTTATTATGTTTTGGAGACAATAAGCTTTATACCTATGTGTTTTGTTGAGAAGAAATTGCAAGGGAGAGAAGTAGCGCTGTGCGAAAGGAGGAAGCTGGGCATAAGGCCAAGAATAGTGCGGGACCCTTATACCAGTTCACTGGTGGAAAGTGATTGGATTAGGTCGACCGGGACTGAGTCATGTAGGAAGGAGACAGACCAAGTGTGTGGGGGTGCCCCTAGGCGTGTGCTTGTGAAGATACGTCCCGGGCGCCAACTAGTCTACTGTAGAAGAAAGGAATTCCGTGGGCAGGTCCAGCCTCTTTTCTTCTCTAGGTCAGAACCCCTTCTAGTAGTAGTAGCTGTACCGTATAACAGGTGCTACTGGATCTCTGTGCTGTCTCTATGCGTGGCTCTATCTCGCTTACACCCTCACCTAGTCTTCTAGTGTACTATTCTGGTGGCCTTGGTGCAAGGCCGTCCTCGCGTGCCGCCCCATCCGCTCCCCCATTCCGCTACAATGTGAGGCGGCGATATCCCCCCAGACCTGGCTTGCCCCTTGCCACTGACTGCATTTCTCCATTATCCGGTTAATGGCTCTCTAAGTGGGCAGGTCCCTACCCTCCCTCGTAATATCTCTATTTGTAAACATTAAGAAAGACCTAACTCAATTTTTTGTGTCAATGAATCGGATTATGTAAAACTCTTTTTTAATGATACCGTACATTGGGATTTTGGGATTACTTTATATCATTACATTTTAATATTTTCAACAGTGGAAAATTTTTATTAGTATGTATTCTATAAAAAAAAGCAATAAAAATATTAATGTTACACCATAATTTGCTTAGATATTAACCAAATCATAAACATTTTGAATAAAAGTATGAATTCATTAGTATATATTTCTAAAAGGTAATTAAAAGTTAATTTGTAATCTTGGGGTCAAGATGATATCATTATAGGGATAGTTTCAGTTTACCCATTAAATACATCTGATGTAGTTTTGCTTCCGAGTTAACCGAAGGTACAGAATCTATGTGATCGTTGTTTTCACATTTTTTGCAAAACAACATCTTCTCCAAATATTAACGAAATTTGGATGGTAGGTAAAAATTGCCCAATGTTGAAGGCTTATAAGTTTCAACCTACTGCCCATTTATTTCTCTTCCACTTGCGTTTAAACATTCATTCATTTACACTTATATCTTCAAAAGTACTCATCTGATTTTCAAAACATTTGCATAGTTCGTCAATTGTAGTAGCCCGCAAGCAGCCATAGATTAATTTCAACTATCTCTGTGATTTTTATCTCTTTAATTTTCAACTATTATTGGTACTTTTTTCATTAATCATCTAAACAATTTTGATAAATTTCTAAATAGTCTGCTAATTAGTGTGGCCCCTCGCGACCTAATTCAAATTTAATGGTATTATGCTTTTTTAACCTACTATTATCAAATTTATTTAATTCCCCCCCCCCTCGTTTTTAAATCTGTCATAATAGTTTTGAATCGGTTGAAATTAATCATCTTTTGAAAAACCATTCTAATATAAAGTACCAATTTAGGAAAATGAACCTGATGTAATTCATTTAGATCTAGATCTGTTGGCTACATTTGACAAACTATTCAAATTTCTTAAAAATTAAATTAGTTATAATATATAAGTGTGTGTATACTTTTAAGATATTTAAATAAGTGTTTGTTAAAAAAAAAACTATAATAATCACATAAGTTTGAAACTTATGTAGGACAAACATACCTTCAGTAAGCTCATAAAACAATATTTCTACATATTTATTCTTAAAATGTGTAAAAATAATTCTACGATGAATGGCCATGGCGAATGAGATTTTAATTCGACATAAAATAAAATTAGAATTTATTTTCATTAAAAGTTATGGCGTTGAATCACTTAAATTATAAATTAAATACTTTTAGTACTTAAATAAATGGTTATTATTTATTTAATAATAACCATTTATGGTTATTATTTAAAAAAATGGTTATTATTTAAATGAGAACTCTTAAAAGATAAAAGTAATGTTAATTATATTTGACTAATAAACGTATTTTTATATATTAAATTCTAATGGATGTTTTATCTTGTATGTTTGGGCTTTAGAAATTATTCGTTTAAATTATCTCGGGTAGCAATGTTGTTGTTTGTACTGAGGCTATTTGTTAATCCGCTGAGAAGTGGTTGTTTGGCCTCATTAGTTGGAATTATGCAGTCTGAGTTGTTTTTCACTGAGGTCCTCTGCACGTTTGGTTTTATACAAAAAAACTCCGAGTTATGGAGTCTTGGAAGTCTTTTAATCTGTGCCTGGCCTGGGTTGAGAGGACTCCAAAGTAAATTAGGTGGATGTATTTTAGTCTGAATGTTGGTGTGTAAGAAGGAGTTAAGAGCTGGGAGACGGCCTTGGGTGATTTCTTCTCTGTTACACGCTGCAGCCAGACTTACTGCAGACACATGCATTACCGCCACTCTTAACTCACTCCCACCCACCGCTCCTACTAAACTTAACCCTACCATATATTATAGCAATATTCCTAAATGACAACCAATAACCCTATAACCTCATGCATGACAATGTAACCTCTACTCAATGAAACTTTACACATATATTAATATAAATAAAGCGAATTCCTCTTATCTTCTTTTATCTACATATGCAATTGTGTGGAATTTGAAGCCAAACATTTTGTGTAGTTAGGAAAATAATGTTTGTACAGGTTTACCCCCGCTAAAGAATTAATTCCTTACCAAAAGAGTATTATGTTAGCTACTAAACAATGTATGTGTGAAATAATGGCTCTTGTACATAGGCAGTTGTCTTGGCAGTTTTGTAGCTGTAGCCAAATATTGATCATATATTTTATAAAAATAATTATTAATCTTAGCATAGCACGACTTACGTATGCGTAACTTTTGTCTCAAGTCTCAATAAAAATATATAATTGAAGTTTGTACAAGTGGTTTTAATATTTTAGTAATAGTAGTTGTTGAGCTCCTTATTTTTTCATTTGTTGTCCAATTTTTTCATTAGAACTTAATTCAGTAATGAAAGAAAAAAATAGTCTGTCAACTAGTGCGACACATACGAGTCGCACTTCGTATGTGTTCGTATACTTTTTATGCTTTTCCAGCATGTTGTTATAATTAAATTTATTTAATTTTCCACCGTTTTTTAAATCTAATGCTAAATTTTGTTCTAATTTTAAATTTTGTTTTTTTACATGAATTTAACTATCTATTCAACAAAATTTAAAGAGCGCATATGGTTAAAATTGATCTGGGGCTATTTGTGGGTTACTTTCGACTAACCATCCAAATTTCATACATATCAGATGAGTATTTTTGTTGAGTATTAAGATATAAGAATAAATTAATGTATGTTTGTGCGCATGTGGAAGAGAAACAAATGTAACTGATATGGGACCAATAATAGAACCTACTATCCAAAATTTATTAAAATCGGACGAGTAGTTTTTAAGATATGTTGGATCGCAAAAATTGGCCGGCAGGCAGGCACGGAACCAAAAATGTTCCCTGATATCTGAAACGAGGTATCTAAACGGTATCGGAGGAATATAAACGATCACATAGCCTCCGTTACCCTCTGTAAGCTCAGAAGTAAATAATATGATATCGTGATCATTTTACTCATTGAATTAATAAGCCTTGCTTTAAGCTGCCTGGTCCTTGAGTGAAGTGCTTCTTCGAGTAATTTGCATCTCTTAAAAGTTATTCGAGTGTCTATTTAGATTTCCGTTTATTCCTTTTTCTCAGGTTTTCCCTTTAAGGCCTGATGAGTACCTAAAAGACTATAAAATAAAGCCGGGAAGAGATTGTTGGGGGAGTCGAGTGGGACATCTTAACCCCCGGATGGTATGGGTCGGGGGAACGGGTGAATGGCTCGGATTCCCCTCCCGGACTGTACAAAGCAAAGTCAAGGGGGTTTTATGGTACGGCACGTATAGTGCTCGTAGCAGGAGGGTAAACAGTGGCGGGACAGAAAGCGGGGGGCTATTCATCAGGGGGGGGGGAAGAGCAGACCTGACCTGGGGTAAAGCACACCCACACTACGAGCTCGAGCTCTCACCGCACTGAATTATCAATAAAGCCACTACAACAGCACAGCTCCTATCTTTAAACCTTCGGCTCGCCCACGCCTCGCCACTACCGCTACCGCCTCCCATTCACAAATAGAACACCAAGGTCGCCTCTCACTATCATCCCCTTCGGGACACAACACCCGCCTAGAAATAGACGAGACGCGGAAGTAAAGGATAACACCCTTGTCTAAGCCAGTGCTGTGGAAATTCCACACCACTTTTCCTTTCTTCGATAGAAGAACAGACCTAAGCACTGATTCCCACGAATCCACTAAACTTACTCCTTACCCTCTGGAACATTACCACCTCAATCCTATTACACAAATCTGTCCCCCTCGTTATTTTTATGCACTTTCTAAACTAAAAGAATTACTACTCACATTTTCTTAATTCTTTTGACATTTTCTACACCCAAAGATACACTTTAAAATTAATTAAGTCGTAAATTAAAGGCATATTTTATAGGTTTTAAATAATTATTTGCTAATTATAAAATTCGCCTACTTAGAATAACACACAACAATGAAGTTAATTAAAGATTAAAATTTTGATGATCCATAAGCGGACCAGAAAGTACTTAAATATTTTAAATAATCTCTTATAGATTTTGTTGAAGAATAACTCATGTTAGTAAGAGTAATATTCACAATAAATGTATACCGTAAAAAATAAATTATTGTCTTTTTGTTTAAATCGATAAATTATTTTACACTTTACTATTATGATAATGGTAAACTGGTTTTAGAATAAATGGTAATTCTTATTTTTAAACCTAAATTAACTTAATTTATTATTATTACTTTATTTACTTGTTTGAAGTTCAATTTCCTAACCAGATCGAAAGTGTTAAGCCAGGAGGATACAGTGTATTTGATGGGAAGGAAGAATATTTGTTTACAATGATTCCTGCAGGATCTGTAAACCCAAGAACTGAAGTAAACAAAGTAAAACTAAACAGTTCTCTCAGCTCTGTTCCAGACGTGGAAACTATACAGATACTGTCGACAAAAACAGGACCTCACCGCTACATTTCTTAACAATCATTTTATTTCTCGTTTAGAACTAAAACGTTTGTCGAACCACTTTAAAATTTTATTTTCCAACTCAATTTAGTTATCGACTACATGAAATAGTATACGATTTATTCAATGCCGCAATAATCTTTCAATTAAGTTGGGATTTAAATTTACTATAGCAATTTTTTCCGGCATATAATCAGAATTTATGTTATGATTTTAAATAAAATTTCACAATATAAAATATATATTTAATATAACGAAAATGAGAAAAATTTATATTTCGAAGGATTCAACTTATCAAGAACAAGGGACGATGAAATACAAAAATTTAAATGGTAATAAGAATTTATACAGCTTAAGAATAAATTACCAAAGTCTAGTACATACATCTTTATCTTACATAAACCGGTTCATCCAATGTATTTAATAATGTTATTAATTGAAACAATCCAATTTTTTTCAGTTTTTACTTCTTTCAATATTGTTGTTGGTTTAATCTTATTTCTGTTTTATTCGCTGCGTGATATAATTATAAGAATCATGTAATGTAATATTCATTCTTTCCTTCGCATTAAGATCAAGGTTTTTATCTACGCTAAGGTGGCTAAATATAAAATTTAAATGTTGGCAAGATTTATTGGAAAATGTATTGGCAATGTTTTAAATGTGAGGCTTTTAAAATAAAAATATTCTGGCAATGCTTTAAAATCTTGCCAATTGTGTTAATTAGTATTTTTTAAAAACCTTATTTATTTCTTTTTTGTTTTATTAAATGGCATAGAAATGATTTCAATTTTGTCATGTAAATTTGTAGTTTAAATTATAACATTATTTAAAATTTTACTCATCCTTGAGTTAAATTACTTGATCGATCTAACTAGATGGTTGGTTTGGAAGCACATAAAATCAAAATAATTGTTAAAAGTATAGTCACAATCGGAAATTTTGAAATTATAAATGATAAAATAAAATGAGTAAAAGAGTTAGTGTTCATGGATTCTCTACTCAAATGAATATAGTAAGTCATGAACCGGAGAAATATACAGAAACTCTTTGATAAGTATATATCTGTTGGTGAAGGTAGAAAGGTGTGTAGTTTATTGGTGACATAGAATTAATAAAAAAAAATATATTATAGGCGTTTTGCGTTCTTTGTGCGGGTGCGAAATCTGGGCTTTTGGGGGAATAAATAAGATTCGACTAGAAGATGCAGGAACTATTGTAACAGAGTAGAAATGGAATTGGGCTGGGTATATTGTTAGAACTCAAGAAAGAGATGGACAAGATAACTTACAATCTGGTATCTAAGAGATAGGACACCAATAGTACCTGAGGTTAAACAGGGATAAGGTATTGAAACAATCTACGCGGTAGTGCTAGCTGATGGCAATTCGTTGCGTACACTGAGTTAGAATATAGTGTGATCCAGAGATAGGTTACCAAGTCACTAAATTTAAAATACTAAAGCACCGCACTAAACCTTACATAAATAATCTGTTCGATTCAACTTTTACATAATTACAAATTTACTTGGTTTGGATTATTTGTTAGATTTTTTCGTGGTTACATTGAATTGTTGTTAAACGTTTTATGAAAATGTTCCTTAGGAACTAAATTATTTGGACTACATTTTAAAATTGTTTAATCAAAATCGTCAGCACTGTTTTCATCAAATCATTTGTTTGTGATATTTTTTTCAGTTCTAGAGTTTTTGGACAGTAGCGCTAAATTTTATCGAAATTCCTCCAGTACTTAAGCCTCTCGCCTGCCCAGACGACAAACAAATTTTTCTTTTTACCCCTGAGTCCAAAAAAGGCGTCAGGAGATCTTAAAGTGTGTAAATCTATCAAAATAGAATTTTCGTGCCGTCACAATACTTTCAGATTATAAATATATATGTATATATACAGAGTGTTTTGGAATTTCACGGCACTATTTTGGGGATGTCTTCTCTAGCGCCAAATAAACAAAAATATTCATCCAAACAAATTTATTATTTATGTCCCAAATTAATTTATTTCAGAGATATATTTAAAGCCAAAGATTAAAAATAGCTTTCTTACTTTTGGCAACATTGAGACTAGTTAATTAAAAGTTAATCAAAGATGTATTCGTCGGACCTATGTTACTACAGTTTACTTTCTTTTTTTGCTTATTCGGTGAAGAATGTACCTATGTTTTATTTAATATAGTAAATATAGTTGTAGAGTTGAGATTTTTTCTAATTGCAGTGGTAGCAATGAGCGTGTTGAGTTAGAATTATCGATCGGTTAACTTAGTAGAGGGGAGATCCACAATGACTCAGACATCCAGTCCTTACTTTCAGGCCCCAGCTGCCTCGGTTCAATCTCATCTCGCTTCTAAACACGCGTTTCCTATTGGTCCATTCCCTCCTTGCAATGTATATAGCGTATAACCAAAAGATTTTAAGCTGGAATCTTAGTTAATTTGTTGTAACTTTGCATTTACCCGTATTTGCACAATATACATAGTTATATATTGCACAATACTTTGATGCATAATAAGAAGAAATAAGAGAGAAAAATGAGAATAATTAATTAACATGATTTGTTTTTTAACGCTTGAAGACTTGGTTTCAAGCAAAGAAATTACCTTAAATTAGGTTTAGTGAATGTCAAATAAATGTTATGCACCGTTTTTTTTAGCTATTATAACTTAGTTGCTGAAGTCTATTTTTCTCTGTCTGTCTCCCTTTGTAAATAGTAATTATAATTTTATTTAAAATATAACTTAGTTTTGATACGTAAATAAAAGTTACATGCTTAATTTTTTATTGCTATTAACCATTTAAAAGCTATAAGCTTTTTACCACTTTATATAAAAGTTTTGTAAAAAAAATATAGTTATTAGATTGATAGATTGTTCCGTCGTCTTTAATTCTCAGTTGTAAATTATAATTTATGATAAATATATTTAAAACATTAAATCAATTTTATTTGTTTACAAGAAGTTTAGTGAACTCAAAACAAAACAAATTAAATTATTATTTGATCAATTTATATTATAAAACGAAACAAAATGAGCTTAATTTTTATCTTCTTATCAAAATGCATTTAAAAAGCTTTTTTTTCTTCTTTTTTTTTAATTAACGTTATAAAACGTTTGCTGTACAAATAATGTAAACAAGTAGGGAAAAGGAGCTAGTAAGAAAAGCTTTGGCAATGTAAGTGCGCAGTTAAAATAATTGACTGTAGAATCGATACTCGCGACGGCAATAACAACACGACCATATCCTTAACCCAGCCGAGCCGAACCTTGTCTGGACTGGAACTCATTGTAGGATAATAATATGAAAAGCCTTAACACATCACGTGCAAGTATTACTATATTACACAAACCGGCACTTAAATTAAAACTTTTTTTATTATTACAATTTCCTTTATTTTACTGTTATCTATTAAATGAAATAAGTGACGTCATTTATGTATCTAGTATTCAAATTATTAAATTAGTTCTTACAAGTCTAAGTCTGTGAAGATTTATAATTTAAAAAAAAAATGAACACAAACGTTAAGGCGTTTTAATAAAAGTTAAAAAAAAACCTGTATCAACCTCTAAATTGCTATTTCATTTTTAAGATTTATATTTTACGAGTTATAAATTTATTATTATGAATGTTAATAAAATTAGATTGTTTTTTTTTTTTAAATATATTATTCCTACGAAGAAAAGAGTTAAATCAAAGTAGAGTTAAAATAATAAAGAAACCTGATTTTTATATCCTAGTTATAGATTCTTTATAAGTTAATTGTCAAATGTGCATTGTACAACCATTTTGTTTATAGTAGATACCTAATTTGTTATAGCTGTTTGATAAAATCGGAAATATTATATTTAAGAATGCTATGCCTTTTGCGTGTTTCGAAATCATTATGTGGAGCGCAAGCATAAATTTCCTATTTGATTTTTTTTCTCTCGGTGGATCTAAGTTCGAGAGAGCGGATTCAAGCAGAACTAATTTCAATAGAGGTCCGGATCGATGAGGATTACATCTCTTAACGATCTTCTCCAGGATTCGCAATGGCCGCCTTAATATGGCGTCACACTAATGATGTAACGATTTCTTGTTTGAACAAGATGAATTAAACCGAAATGGAAAAGCCGAAACA
Source organism: Gerris buenoi (assembly GCA_001010745.2). Taxonomy (NCBI): domain Eukaryota; kingdom Metazoa; phylum Arthropoda; class Insecta; order Hemiptera; family Gerridae; genus Gerris; species Gerris buenoi. The sequence goes on along the minus strand of KZ651186.1, from coordinate 66,616 downwards.
TTTTATATTTCTCTCGATATTATAAATAAAGTTTTATATAGGTATATGTATATATTGAATTATGATTTCTTATATTACTGACTAAGGCTTTGGTAATAAAAGGGAGTAATATGATTTTTACCGAACAACAATGGCGTCGGAACTAAATGCGAGGGGAGGGCTAAGATTTCTATTCTAATGTTAAACGGGAGGAGGCCGGAACCGGTGGGGTCCGGTAAGTTCTCACGGCAAAGTACCACAGGTGAGACCTAAACTCACTGACTCCTTTGATAACAAATACATTTCAAATCATCTGATTCATCTTTGGATAAAATACGTATACTGAATCACAGAAGCGTTAAATTTAACTCGACACATCACACTCTTAACTATTACAGCACTTATTTGAACATAAAATTTGTGTACTTTTATCTAACGCAACAATATAAAGTAAGGAACTTTATTTTTGGTTTTTTTTTCTTTTAACTATGATCAGTTTATTTCTTCTTATAAATGTCTTTTATAAAATGTATGATTATAAGGATAAAATTTAATACATTTATTTAAAACATTATTTCTTAGTGTTAATGGAGAAATATTTTACATCCAATATAACTTCATTTTAATACCTACATAATATTATAGGTAATTAGGTAACCAGACATTTCTCAAGTTATTCCTTTTTTCATAGAAAATATTTTAAATTGTTGAAACGTGATGTTAATATTATGTTTTAGAAAGTTATCTGTTTTCTATTTGTGGATTGCTAATGCGACACGTCCTGGCTCGGTGCAGAGAACCGATTCCGTCTCTCGAGCGATTCGTGGCCCCGGGATCACGAATCCAGATCGATCTAACTAGAAGAGAGAAAGTACCTTATATCCTCCTTCCTCTCCTATAATTATTTTCTTGCTCTTTGCTTCGTCTTCGTTATTTGCCTTAAAGCAAAGCTTATACCATATTATTCTAGAGTAAAATTAAAACTGCAAAACTGTCGAAAATCTATTTCTGGAGATACTGTAAAAGTTGCCGTTATTTTCCCAAATTTTAATAAAGGTAACAAAAAAAGTTCCCTTATACATCATCACCTTTTAAAACCATTTGATTATAAATTATAGCTTTCTGTTGCTGTATTCCTAATTTTCACTTTACAATTTGCTTGTATGAAATTCTATATTATTATTCTAACAAAATTATTATGGCTAATATTTCCTTAAATTATCTTTTTAAATTATTATTGCTTTATTTCATTACTTGGGTGAGCATAGATGCTATCAATTTTGGCTTAAATTGTATTAGTTTAACTATCTAATACATACATGCATGTGTATGTGTGTGTTCAAATTTATTTATTTATCAAATTTATTATCTATTATAAATTATTTATAATCGTCTGAAACAATACGTATATAAAGATGTGTTTTTTTTTATAGAAATAATTATAATTTATGTAACGGTGGAAACTAGAATGTGAAATTTAAGGGATGGAATATTGCTTGAGTCGGGTTCTTTTTCCTCTTTAATTAACCTCATAAAATATAATGTATGTGCGTCAGAAAAAAAGACACTTAATTATGACGTAAACTTATGCCTCACCTAAAAATAATGTTATTAAATACCTCAAGCAGCCACTCTGCTACAGGAAATAATGTAGTGTTAAAAAGAAAGTAAGCAAACAAAAATTTATATATTTAGCCAAATTTAATTCATTACTTCATTTTTACTCGGAATTACTCGGAGAAGCAAACCACTTCCTACGAATAATAAAATAAAGGATCTTCTGTTTCATTATTTTGAAAAATTTAACAAAATTGCAAGATATTTATTAGAGAATTCAAATTAACGTTTTTTCTTTATTGAAAATTGAAATAATTATTATCCTTTTGGATTTAAAATTTGAAAGTAAGCCGTTAGGTATAGGTGTTTATTATTTTCATCAATGTATTACGCTACGTAGGTTTTGTTACATAATGAACTACCTAATTTGTTTTGATATAATTATGTTAGAATTCGTTATATAAATATTGCATAACTGAGCTTAGATTTGATCTGAGTAATAAAAATAAATGTAATTGAAAAAAGAAGATACAGAGGCAAAAAATAAATACCAATAATAAGATAATTATTGTGTAAAGAATTTACAATAAAAACAATTATTATGAGTTATTAGAATTTAGTTAACAAAAAATTGAGTTTAGCTTTACGTAAATATTATATTAATTTACTTAATAATTAAACGCTATTTCTTATTTTAATAATATTTTTAGTACAAGAATAAAGAATAAAACAAACAGACAGTATCAAAATATTTTATTCTTATTAGTTAGTTCTCTATAGTAACTTGTTTAATCTAAACGTTCTATTAGCTGGTTATTTTGAACCATTAATCATCGTTCTATTTTTAGAGATTCTCAAAACTAAGCTATTTCCTGGGTGTACAAACTGTGTACTGTATTTTGTTATATTCTAGATAAATTCCTACTGTTGGTTAGATTATATTTAATGGTCATTAATTAAATGTCAAAGTTATTTTATAGTTTATTTTTTTCTGCTTGAAGGAAAGTTTACTCTTCATTATTAAGTTAAGAATATCTTAATTAAAATGCATCTACAATAAAAAAAAGGTTAAGGGAAAAGAAGATGAGACTTTAGTAACGCACCAAGACCATGGATATAGTTTGTATCTGTTTAATTAATGCTTTTAAAGAAGGTTGAACTCAAGGCCTCATTGAGGAAGATCAGGGGGAGTCTTCGCTGCTGACCACAAGGTATTACCAGCTTGAGGCGTTGGGGGACCCAGTGACCCCAAATTAGGCACCCGCCTGTCTGTTTGTTGCCGTCATAACTGCAGTCAAGCATGGCTAAGAAAGAAAGATCTGCTCCCTTCCCCCTCGTGATTCAGCTGTCTTGACGTCCTCTTTTAGCTTACATAGGGTGTCGGCCCAGTGGAGTGCCAGACATGGAGAAGGGGTCTCAAGTGGGAGGGAAGGAAATTTAGTTCTAAGATGTGACGACAAAATGCTCTTGTTATTATATTTATAAAGAATGAATGTATTTAAGAAATATTTTCTTCTAAATTTTGAGTGGGGATAAAAATAATATATGACAATTTCACCTATACTTAAAGTATTCAAAAAACTTATATTATGTGATTCAATACAGATTGTGTTTGACATTCTCGCACGTAATTTGTTTTTCCATTAACATTTTAATTTTTCAGTAAATTTTTTGTTTATAAAAAAAATAAATAAATGAAAATGAATGGATCTAAGAAAGGCTTATTTATTCTTCTTATTATATTTTATACATTAAATACATACGTATATTGCACATATATACGTGCAAGTATTTACACGTATAGAAATAGGTTTTTATACCTATTATATTGTGTAATTTATGACTTCATTAATGTACGTCTATATTTTCTAATCTTACAAGCGTTTCCGTTTTTTAACAATCGAGAAAGTAAATAGATGTATACTTTAAATTATAATAGCATTCTCTTTCGCTTTAAAAGTTCTCAAAACAGCATTCCTTCTGGGAGAAAACCTACTGTTTTGGATCTCCATAGCTTAACTCCATACTTCCGCAATTCTCTTAACAAATAATAGATTTCCTATATCATCTTTATAATCATAACAAAATAAAGTAAAGAGTGCTTAAGTAGTTTAGACAAGGGTGATAAATAATTATTATTATTTTTTATTTTTAATATAAAATTGCGCGTTTTAATGTTTTTTTAAGAGAGTGCCATTAGTTGAACTCTAAACTGCTTAATAAAAAAAATGCTGCTTAATCTCTTAAATTAATCCAGTTCTAATGCTACTTTGTTTGTATTTACTTTTAATTAATCTTATTTGTCTAAAAATGTTTTTAAAATCTATTGATTTTTTTTTTTCATTATAGAAAAAAGGGTAAGAGGGTAGGTTTGTTAAAAATAACATTATAATATAATGGAAAGCAATATTTGGAATTTTTCAGGTCAGGCTCATGTTTATGCAAACCCCACCCTCCACAACGTCCCTCCCTCTTCCTACCAATATTTTCGGAAATGATTTTTCCACACTCACTTTACAGTTTGTAAAGTCGTCTCTCTCTCACACTTTTTATAGCTGGGCTCAGAAAATAATTACTAACTGTCATGAAAACATGTCCCCTTTAAACGACTTGTGTTTGAAATAATCAATACTTGAGTTTTTTCCCCCCCGGGAGTAAAGTCCTAGCTCGTAGGATCATGTTTTCAGTACGGATGATAGAGTTGGAAAGTTTGCAACAACCACTCTCCCTAAACCCCTCGTTTCATATCTGCGTCTCCTTTTAAGAAATTTTTAATATAGTTTTAAGAGTTAAATTTGTTTTTTCAATACCTTTTTTTTCATTAAAATTTTAATTTATTTCTATAATATATTTTATTACAAAAGTAAAAGGTGAATAAAAAAAACAAAAAAAAACAAAAAAAAACTTGTTTTTAGATACCGTCCAAAAAATATATGTTTTGATTGAACTATTTTTGCTACCGCAAAGCTTACCATAAGTAACGGAAGCTATGTGATCATTCTGAATAACAAAAAGATTTTATGCCTCCAATTTTAAAAATTTCAAGACAGAAATACGTTTCAGACATCAGGGTAACATTTTTAGTTCCGTATCTGCCTTTCGGTCTGTCTGTCATTCAATTTTTGCGATCCAACAATTATCTTAGGAACTAAACGTCCGATTTAAACTAAATTTTTATGGTAGGTCATAATTAGCCCATTGTTGGTCCTATATAAGTTTCAAAATATCCTTCTGCGCCTATTTGATTCTCGTCAACATACATTTATTTACACCTCATTATCTTCAAAAGTGCTCATCTGATTTTTATGAAATTTGGATGGTTTGTCGAAAGTACATCTCAGGTAGCACCAGATTAATAAATATCAACCGTCTACGCTTTTTAAATTTTGCTTAATTGATACGATTCAGGTAATAAATCAAAACAGTGCTCATAAGGCTATCGTTATACCTTAAGTGCTCGGAAGCTATCATTTCTAATAAAAAGGGAGGAACAATGTTTTAACCCTTCTTTTCAGGATGAGGTATTACATGTTGCGAGAATATTCTGTCCTTTCACACGGTGAATTTCATCACTATAAACAGACTTATTTTAGGTAATTTTGTAATTAATTCCAAAAACAAATTACCAATATTTAAAATTAACCAAGTACGATTGTGTTCTTTATTTTAACTAGCGTGGTTTTTGTAGCATTGATCATCGAGTTTTGTAATGTTTTATGGGAATTGAGAATGATGATTCTATAGTAATTATTTTTAATTGTTTGTGCAGTGTTCATAATCTTGGAAATGATAGTACATAATAAGGACAACTAAAATTATAAACTTTTATATTAACTAGTTAATTTATAGTTTTTAATTATCCTTACATAAAACAATCATGGAACAAGTTAGTTGTATGTAAATATGTGAATCATACGTATACTTTCCGAAAAAGAAAAACATATAGTAATGTACTAGAAACAGTGCTAATGTTGAGGAATAGCTCTATACTTCAATTAACATAGTTTTATTTTTATCACATACAATCATTTTCAGCTATAATAGATGTAATTGAAAACTACAGTTTGATATGCCGAAGTATTAATTTCAAGTAAACTTAAATTAATAAATAAATCAAAGAAACAAATATTAAATAATCTCAGTAATGATAAAATGGTGTTCAATATATTTTTATCTTTAATTTTGAAAATATAAGGTTTCAATTAAAAAACAAATCTGAGAATATAACTGAGAATATAATCTGAGAATATTATAGCAAAAGTTATATATCTACATTTATTTTTAAAGTTATATTTTTCTCATATAAAATTAAATACCTTGTAAGAATTCTATATCAAGCATTTATGCTTATATACGTTTCAAGAGCTTATTAGACCCTCAATGATAACAGTAGTTAAGACAGTACAATAAAGACAAAGACAGAGACAGTATTATTGAAAATAATACTGAGCCAATTTTATTTTTAGAGTAGACGTTTTGATAAATATTATACCTACTTATCGATATTTTTTATAAAATGTATTGTAAATGCTATTATTTTTACTTGCTGTTTCATGATTACTGTAAAGAAATAATCTGCTTAAAACTGATCCTGCATCTATAGTTGCTGTTATCTTGTAATAATATGATAAGTAATAATGAAAAAATATAAATCCTTTATTTGGTAAATTTGAGATGCTAAGATTGTTAATACATTAAAAACATTTTTAAAGTTAATATGAATATTTTATTCGGATAAATCAAAATTTGTAATAATTTATTTATTTAAAAAAAAAATATATATATTTATATTGTGGCTTTAGTAATAATAATGCAGTTATTGTGACATCGATAGCTAAGCATACCTCTCTTCATAGAAAAAAATATATATATTAGAATTTTAAAAAATATATTTTTTTAGTTTCTCGAAATATGAATTATTAAAAAGTATGATAATTGGAGTAATTGTGGTTTGTTGTGGGAAGCTTAGAGTCCGGTACAAGTGTTCATGTGGAGGATGTCTATTAATAGGGTATTGGTGGGGGGAGGGTTGGTATAAGGGGATTTAGCCCCCGGGTTCAAGGTCTGGGGGCTCAAGGGGTTCACGGTCAGGCCCCCCACCTGACTGAACTTGACCCCTAAGCTCACAAGAGGAAGAGGGTGAGAGTACCGAGTATTCTGAATAGTGTTTCTCTTGATCCCTCTTCGTACTGCTCCTGGCATCTAGCGGCAGGCTTACGAACTAACCTTCCCCTAGTACCGCATCTCTTCACGGATAGATAGCGCTCCAGTCCGTTTTTAAACCAGTCAGCAATAAAGTAAAATTATTGATTATCTAGGCTTCCGAGGGAAATTATTATGCTTCCAACTCCAAATATTACCACGAACAAAAATAACTCGAGCTTAAAATACAAGGACGGAATTTCAGCTGTATACCAACCCATTCAAACTCCACTAGTCTATTTTTAGACTCCGTATTTAGCTAAATGTTATTTTTGTCCATTCTACTTCTATGCCATCGAGAATAAACTAATAGGTTGTCATATTGTGTAGATTTACTTCTTATTAAAATAAAAATGTGAGTCCAACGTTTTTTAATCCTTCACTATCATTATCAATTGTTGTTTGAAAAATATTTATTTAAATGATTATACTCACACTCATACATAATTATAAACTTCTCAAGTCGATATTTTACTTAAATTCTTTTTTAATATTAATATTTTGCGATCCATCTTTAATTATAAATTAACCACTAAAGAATACTTGTAGGAAATAGGAAAGTTATAATATGCTAACAGACTTTATTCCGGAGGCGTTTTTGTCTCAAGACAACTTGAGTCGAGTCTTGTGTGATGCTGTTCATCCGAAGCAATGTAAATTCACAGTTTGAGTATATAAAACCAAGTAGCCAACTATAACATTCTTTAAATTAATTACTTTTATTAAGTTGACTTATTTATATAAATTCTATTAATTTATTTTTTCAGCATTTGCTGTACATGAACCATGAATTTTCGAGAGGAGAGAGAGGTAGAGGAAGAGGCAAAGGACGAGGATCAGCAGTAAGTATTTTTTTATTAATTCATTTTTTAATATTATTTTGTTTCATTTTATTTTAAGCATAATTTATTGGAATTATTACTTCAAAACTATAATGTTAAACGACTTAAACCATGGAATACACACAAGGGTAGTATTTTTAGACTGTGTACGTAAAAAAAATTTCTAAATTGGTATAATTTAATATCGAAGAAGAACAAGAAAAAATAGATCAGTATCTAGCGAGCTATCGACATTATTGTGTTTTTTTTTTCAATTTTTAATTTTCTATGATCATTTTATTAGCGAATTTTCGAAGAAAATTAAGCTATTGCAATGGCTTCAAAATTTTTGTAATGATACATTTTTTCATGGAAATCCGTTTGAGACCATTCTGAATCGATTCCCAAAATTTAACACTTTTTTTATGTATGTATGTATGTATGTATATATGTATGTATGTATGTATGTATGTATGTATGTGTCACTCCAGACGATATCTCCCCTTAGGATGCACTTAAAAATTTCAATAATGTCAAAAGAAAGGATGAGTTCGTTGGCTAGAATTTTTGTAGTTCATTTAGGGGTCACATTTTGACAATTTAGGGTCAAAAATAACATAAAATCGTGTTTTTCCCATTTTACCCCCCTTTTATATGAAAATATGATAAAAGTGTACATAACAACAATTACTGTACTCTTAAAGAGCTTTCCAACGATGTGCATTTTGAAGGGTAAATACTATTTTGACTTTTGTACCCCGTACCCGCGTGTACCCTAACATTTTTTTTTTTTTTTCACCAAATCCAAATTCTAAACCAAATTTTTTCTATATTATCNCCAAACATTTTTTTTTTTTTTTTCACCCATCCAAATTCTAAACCAAATTTTTTCTATATTATCATAAGCCAATAATATTTCAGATTTCTTTGAAAATTCGCTCATTAAGTCATGGTGCATGACTGGACTTTTTTATAAATTTGAATTTAGACACCTTTGATATAACTTTTTTAAACTTAATAACTTCTAATATAATTTTACATTTGAGTTACCCTAGTTACCAGTTACCAAGTTTTTATTAAAAGTAAGAAGTTATTGAATATTGAATTAATACATTATTGAATAGGAAGGCCAGTGTGTGGGAAATAAAAGCTTTATAAAACTTTGGTATTAATAAAAGCTTTATCCACTATTTTTCAATTCAACGAACTGCCGTTACATAATTGCTTCCGACTTGTATTAATAAAATTTAACTATTCCATAAACAAAAGTATTATTTTAATTGGAAGAATATATTAATTATTAATTATCTAAAAAAAAAGAAAGGAAAAAACCTCTCCAGTAACACCCTCCATCAGGTGTGGAGTGCAGTGTGCAGTGAATAAATTTGTTAAATATTTGAAATGTTTCGTTTCTAAGTTAAACAAAGGTAGGACAAATAATATTTATAGTGGAGACTGATAAACAGGCTTGGGATGTTTAATTAGAAAATGAGTTAAAAGAACATCTCTTAAAGTCTTAAAGCTATTATTATTCTTTCTTACTTTTAAGTTCTAACTTATAAAGTCGACTCGAAGCTTCTATTTTACTATTGGCTGTCTTTCTTATCACGATTGTATAATAAAGAAGTTCATTAATGATGGAAGCCATTCCGTGCCTCGATGTTTAGTATTCCTTCCAGGCAACGAGGTAGTTCTAAAAATCTTTTCTCGTGGCTCTTAAACAATTTCTGAACTGACAGTATACAAAACAGAATTATAACTAATGAAAATATAGGTCACACTTATTATATCTATAGTATACTGCCTGATAAAACCTACCTGCTTAATATTCTAACCTTTGATCTCAAACGCATTTATATAATTTATGTATTGTCTCTGTTAGGTATATAAAATGAAATATTACGTTTCTGAAGTCCTATACATGATTATGAAAGCAACTGTGTGATGTGTAATAGAAGTGAAAGTTATTATTCATAAATACCATTGTTCATCCCGAGATTTTCCTTCGTATTCTTAATTTTTATTCAATTCAAATTTAAAAATCATAAACTAAGCGTAAAATATTTTATTAACGAAAAAGTCAAATAATCCAAAAAAGACGAGATTACAAATGTTGCTGCATTTCAGCGTCCCCATCATTTAACCACCTTTTAGAATAAGACAATGTAGGCCACTGAGTACATTATTTTTATATTGATTTTAAATTAATCTAAATACGGTTTTTGTTTACAAATGTATCGGCATTAATTCTTCGTAAAAGGTTTTGAAATAATTTACGACCACGATCCACGATGATATATTTCAGGCGTTATTCTTTATTTATTGAACATATTTCATATTTATCTTGCGTAACTATAATAGTATAGCAAATATTGATGTTTCTTTGAAAAATTAGTTTCTGTTCGAAGTACGAGAAACCTTATTTAACGGATCTGTCTGTGTGTCTGTTGGCATGTTTCAATTCATTAACTCCTATAGCTAGGAACAAGAAAATCGACACGCAGGTGCATCTCGGCACTTGTGACAATTGTACACTTTTTGGAGTTTTCACTCTTAATATTTCCAAGATGGCTGCCAATGTGCGGGTGACTAAAAAAAAGTGTTTAGTCACCATGACGTGTTATACATCAATTTAAAGGTCTTGAAGTGTAGAAAAAGAGGATGCAACTATTAAAATTTTACACTTAATAATTTTAACTTGATCGTACAGAAACCGGCCTATCGTCTCTCGTGCTTACGTGAAGCGCACCTTACTGTTTGAATCAGTTATTAGTTGCAATAAAAAAAACTGTATTTATTTAGCACATACGCATGGAGCTCAGTAAATTCTACATTATCACTATAATATAAATGTTAATTACGTGTGAATCTAAATCAGACGGTTGATAAAAAATTGGGGTCAATTTAATTGCAATTTAATAACATTACATTAGTGATAACGTCTGTATAAATAATAATATTTTATAGCGAGGTATACAATTTCCATTTATTTATTGTTTTTCTAATTGAGGAGTTATAGACACAAAGAAGTTACCTAAATAAATAAATCAGTTATTATAAATAATCATTATTTTGAATCAAATAATTGAAATAATGCTACTTTACGCAAATTCTTACAAAGCATCGATGAACATATTTCAATGACTGCTCTTCGAGCACTGAAAAGACGATTGTTTACCTTGAAGATAAATTGAATTTAAAATAGTTTAGTTGTATTTGTGAATTCACGAGTTTAGTATAATTAAATGTCGTATCTAGCGAACAAACGAGTCCCTAACCTTGAATCCATTCACAAGGCTATCTGATCTCATCATAATTCAATCATTGCGTAAATGTTTTATTTAATAATTAAAAAGAATATAAAGGTTTTCCTTATCGACTATAAAAAAAAACTTATTATTCTGTTTTAAAAATTAAAATAAATAAACATTTATAAGAGGCATAAATAGGACGATTATTTTAACAGCAATAATTTTTAATATTGTAATGTATTATCGAAATCAAATTTGAATGAATTAAAAAATAGTGAATACGAAGAGTCTAATTAAGCATGTTGCGTATGTTGTAGGCTTGGTTTTATCAAATAATATTGAGTAGATCTAAAGTTTTTAACATTTTTGTTTAAAAAAAGACTTTTCATGACAATGTCAGTTATTGGGTTTTACATAAAAACAAAATGTTTTTTAAGAAAACTATTTTTTATTTCTTACTTTGTTTACATTTGCACAGTTAATACGAGGAGCCGAGGAGCTTAGCGGAAACATTCGGGAATCAGTTTGAAGAAAGAAAGAATAAAAATAAGATAGAATTAGACAAAAAGAAGTTTCGAGAGCAGCGATATATGTTTGGATAGTAATAAAGATGGCTATAAATCTTTCCTAGAATAAAAAATTAGAGAATAAGCCGCCACTTTTAAATTGGATTACGAGTTGTGATCCTACAGAAAGTTTATTTTAAATAAATTACAAAATGTGCTGTACAAACAATTTTTTATATTATTATTCTTGGCATCTTTGTAAATAATTATTCTTCGGTATCTTGCATAAAATAAGCAAGGGAGGTCAAGATTATTATTTTATTTAAAAATTATAATAGCATTTTGTGGCTATCATGTATTTATTAAACGCGGAGCCCAATATATAAATATTAAAGAATAAGACAAAAAATTAAGTCAGATATTAGTCTCTTGCCCTACTTGAGAGAGGGGCCCCCAATTAGTTTTAATACGAACTCATCAGAACTCCATCCAAAATGCTCCCTAAAGGATTTTTGTTTCTCATAATCGTTTGGGGGCCCCTCTCGGCTTGGGGCCCCTGCCCCTCCGCGCCGTGGGAGATTATGCTACGCCCTTGGTTGACAAAAATAACAAATAACAAATAAATAATAAAAAAAAAAAAAAAAAATTGAAATACCCGATGTCATTTCATTGACGTATGTTTCATTACTCTAAAAAAATAACAATGAATGCGTAGATTAAGAATATATTTTTGTATTTCGATTAAATTGAAATTATTAGATAGACACAATTAGATTAATTAAAAAAAGGTTATGTGTCGTATGTCTAATAATAAAATAAATTATTTTTTGCTTGGGCATAAATAGACTCCAAACTAATATATTCGGAGGTTATTTTATTCTAAGCCATGAAATGAACAATGTATAAAATAATATAGTCTTGATTATATTTTTAGAAGGCTTTGGAAACGAAACTATTTAGGCATTTAATTTAATTGCTAGTTCTACATATTATAATAGATAACATAACAGCTACTGATAACTAGCATGAGCCCCGCTCGGAGCGCTCCAACCCGCGCTCAGCCAGTATTATATGTGTACCAAGAGAATTAATTCGAAATCTTGTTTTATTTTCAGAACAAGACCAATGTTCATACAAAGGTAAACTAGTTTTTGTGTAAATTATGAATAAACCGAAAATAAAACAAGCTTGGAGCCGGTAAAGTAAATAAACAGGTCTAGCTTGCGTTCTAGTAGTCATCACCATCACACAGCGAGGGTCCGTAGGCAACACTGTACTGTTAAGTATAGGGTTGCCAGATTTCTGAATGAAAAACCCGGGACACCCCCCTCCGGGGGGTCCAGGGAAAATATGACCTCTGAAATAGCGGCTTTTATGCATTTCTGAGGTGACATTTGATTTTAATACTTTGTCATTTGTCATAAAAGTAAATAGTCCAGTCAACGAATATTCAAGAAGGGGTTGTAGGCAGACTTTTTGATGTATTTTGTTTTATTTTTGGGATGTGTTTAGATGTGTTTGGAGATGATTATACCAATCGTCCCCAGCCCTAGGGTCAGTGCTTACTCCGTGGCGAGGCAAAATGTGTCCCATTTTGTGGTCTTTTGCCTCTATTTGGGAAACGGTGTGTTCTAGCAAAAAAAGTAGTTATTTTCAAAATAAAAGCTGAATATATTCTCTACATTATAGTATATATTATATTTTTTGTATCTCTTACCATTTAGGAGATACCCGCTGTTGAAAATGGGACTTTAAAAAAAAAAAAAAAAAAAAAAAAAAAAAAAACATTTGCACCACGTTTTTCAATAAACTTTGTCTCCTACCGCCTAAACCAGTGGTTTTACAGTAAAACTGTACATAAACGAAAGTGTAGGGCAATAAATTTCCTTTAAAATGCGTATGAATTTTATTATATGTAGTTATGAAGTTATCGTAATTAACTAAACAAATTTAATTTTAATATTTCCGTAGGGTTGAGATGTTTATAAATTGATATTGTCTTTATTTATTGCTTCCGAGCTTACCGATGGTAACGGAAGCTATGTGATCGTTCTGAAGAACGAAAAAAATTTAGGTCTCCGATTTCAAAAATTCCAAGACAGAAATCCGTTTCAGACATCAGGGATAATTTTTGGTTCCGTGTCTGTCTGTCTGTCGGTCGGTCTGTCGTTCAATTTTTGCGAAACACCATATCTTAAAAACTACACGTCCAATTCTAATAAAATTTGGGTGGTAGGTCATAATTAGCCCATTTTTGGTCCCATATAGGTTTCAACCTTCTGCGCTTATTTGTTTATCTTCCATATGCGCAAAAACATACATTTATTTACACCTATAGCTTCAAAAGTACTAATCAGATTTGAATGAAACTTTTATAGTTTATGGAAAGTAGCCCGCAGATAGCCCCAGATTAATTTGAACCGTCTGCGCTCTTTAACTTTTGCTAAATTGATACTTTAATTCATGTAAAAAATCAAAACAATTTTGACAGATGGAAAAAACGGGGGAAACAATTAAATCAATAAGACAATAAAATTTAAAAAAAAATCAATAATCGACGTGGGTAGAATGTGAGGAAGCTATGTGCCACACCAATTGGCAGTCTATTTTTTACTTGTACCTGGGTTACAATGTTTACATAAGATAAAATAAACATGGGTCTACCATTGCATCTATATGTGATACATTCCTGAAATATATCAAACGTCACTACGCAGGCAAAACTCGCACAATTGTATTCGATGGCTACGACAACACTCCTAACAGCACAAAATCTGCTTAGCAGAAGAGACATTATCGAGTAAAAAAAATGGGTGAACATCAACTGTGCTATTGACTCGATAATCGCTCTTTAGCAGGATAACTGGATAACGTTTTGTCTAATGAACATAACAAGTCCCAATTAATTGTCTTACTCAAGTCCTGTCTTCAGGCAAATAGCGTAGTGACTGAAGTGGCTAATGACGATGCTGATACTCTTATCGATGCAAAAGCGATTGCAAAGAAGTCATCCAAGGTAGTAATCGTTGGAGAGGACATAGATCTATTAGTAATTTTAATGGGGTTAGCCCCAACATACAAAGAAATAATGTTTATGAAGCCTAGACGAGGCAAAAAAGCCCTCACATTCTCGTTCAAGGACTTACAACAACTCGGTCTTGATCACATACTTTTCATCCACGCTTTTACTGGATGTGATACGACTTCTGTAAATCAGAAGGGGTAAATTTTTTATTTGAAGTTGTATAAGAAAAATTGTGTTCTACTTCATGCAGCTGACGTCTTCATGAACGATTTTTCAATCCCAACTGAAGTAGAAAATGCAGGAAGGAAGTTTTTCTTAAGGTGGTACAGTGCTCCACCCAGCTCCATCCATATTCACTAAGGACCTAGTAGGAAAAATTTAGTAGTAGAAAATTTTCAATATGCTTTTCTGCAAGTGTCTAAAGGGCTGCGGTAGGACTAAATTAAATGTAGTTGCCGAAAGACAGGTTTAAGCTGCTCTGCAGTATGCCACAACTGCCAAGGGCACTGCCTCAACGGCTTCTCGATTACAGATGAAGAAGAGACAGGATCAGTGGAGCCTCTTCCAAACCGTCTCTTGTGTCAACCTTCTCTGACAATCCGTACGAGCCAAACAACAATGCCTAGGCCCCTCAGGAGTAAAGAAAAGGCACCTCTTGTGAGGTTCAACTTGATAATATTCTTGTACGATATCTTATTATTAGCTTTCCTAATTATATTCATAGATTTTTAAGTAGAGGGTCTCTCCTAAACGGTGAGAGCTACAAAAAAATAGAAAATATAATTTAATGTAGAGAATATATTGAGCTTTTATCTTGTAAATAACTACTTTTTAGCTAGATCACACTGTTTCCCAGATATAGGCAAAAGCAAAAGACCAAAAAACGAAAAACGGGATACATTTTGCCTCGCCACTCGCCACGGAATTAGCACTGACTCTAGGGCTGGGGACTTTTGGTATAATCATCTCCAAACACATCTAAACACATCCCAAAAATAAAAATAAATATATCAAAAAGTCTGCCTACAAACCATTCGTTGACTGGACTAAAACTTATGGTATAGTTCGTTGGCAAAAAAGTATGAACATAACTACAAATTTTTCTTTTAATACAAAATTTAAATAAAATAGTAATTGTGATTCAATAAAGTTGTACACCTAATCATTGTAGATTAAATAGATCAGTCAATAGCCATTGTGGAGTATTATTTAAAATATATAATAAACTGTCATTCTATGATAATCGTTTTTCGTTGTTGCCCCAATCTCAGACATTGGGGGGGGGGGGGGGGTAGCGTAGGGACGACGCCCGTGCTGTAAGTTGTAACTTATTAACAGATGAGTTGTAACCAGTGGCGGATTAAGGGTGTCCATCTAAGGGGGGGGGGGCGAGTTTACCCTCCAAGGGGTTTCGGGAGAATGGAATTCCCTAAGGGGGGTGGGGGTTTCTGGACCCCTCTTTTTTCCGGGGGAGGACCCCCAGAATTTTTGAAAATATTACCTCAAAACAGCTTTTTTATGTATTTCTGATATGAAATTTGGTAGTTCGTTGGCAAAAAAAAATAATCTCCCCTTAACCCCCCCCCCCCTTTAATCCGCCACTGGTTGTAACCCTTGTATATATGGGTTAGAGTTAGAGCCCAGACCCTTGGCCTTGATCAATGCACGGAATCTATTGCAAGTTATTTACATTGTAGCAGTGGTTAAATAATAAATTTAGGATAAATGGTGTTTTATTTTTTTTTGTTCTTATGCTCCCTAAAAGTGGGTGGCTAAATCGACTAATCGGCGTTGGCTTAGAATCATGGGGGCGCCTTATAATAGTTTTGCCTAGGGCGCCAAAACATCTTTGCCCGGCCCTGCACACCTCTGCGCAAAAGTTAATCGATTTATAGGGAGGTAGCGTAGCCGTGGTGGTAAAAGCACCTCTGCTCGGCTATCACTGAATCATGAGTGGAACGAGATGGGGTTCGATTCCTCGGCGTGACACTCTGATTTATATGGCTCACTATTGATCACATCATACTCGCTTCGGCGGTACAATGTACATATGTATGATGTGTGAAGTGGCTGCAACTCTCCACCGCGGGGTGTAAAAAGGGCCCGAGTGAAGGCCTAATTGCAAGGTTCGAACAAGTGGTTCGTCCTACCCGTTCTAGTAGGAAGTACTAGACTACTACTACTACTACTACTAATCGATTTATAAAAATTAAGCCAGTTTTGACCCTATAAAGTCGGAGTAGGAGTAACAGACACACAAACATACATAATTACACGAAAATAGTTAAGGCCGGATTAGATTTCGGAATGTATGAAATGAGAATGTACCAAAAATTTTGCAATGCTGATCAACTTACATACAAAACTTTAATTTTATTTTTATATTGATATTGATCTTAACATTTCCTCAATGGAGTTCACGAAAGTGCCTGCTATATAAATCGGTGTGAATAACCTGGTATTTTTTTGGCTGAGGTTGAAGGTCGAGGTCGGTAGCGTGTAAAGAGTTAGAAGGGAAAAAAAGGCAAGGGAGTGGGTCAGCCCGAGGGCAACCCTCACCTCGGCTCCCGTTTCACAAATCCTTCGTCCTCCTGCCAACTCGCTTCCCGTCCTGTCGCTACCCTTTTAATTGCCCTACTTCGCGACGTCCTTTCGTATCCCGCCTGTGCCCACAAAGGGAAAAACAGCCACTTCCAAATGTTTCACCTCTGTACTTGTTTTTATTTTATTGAGCTCTTTCATTTAAAGATACACTACCCTTTTTGCCCTCTTCTATACTAAATGATTTTTTATTGCAGTGCTGGATTTTTCTTTTTAAACTAAAAAACTTTAAATTTTAGTTGTATATATAACCTTAATCAATTAATTAATTATAATCAATTATATCATCCCTTTTTTAATGGTCTACCAAGGAACCGCACTTGGTGAAGTTCCTTGGTAGTTAAAGGAAGTTTACTTTATTCTTGATTAAATTTATATAATATATATTCATTTATTTCATTATACTATTAAAGCCTTATTTTAGATTCATTTATTTGTATTTAACAAGGGAAGTATTATTTAATATAAAATTTAGCTGAATTGAATCTAGTGTACAAAAGTAAATATATTTTGGAGCTGATTAGTTTTTATTATTATTAGGTTTTATTATATATTATATATAATTATATTATGGCAATGCCAGTTCTCATGGCTTAAGGAAAATCTATATAGCTTTTATTTTATTTTTTAATATAAATATGTATTGCAATCCTTTAATTCCCATTAAATAATACAATGAATAAAATTAAGTTTAATCCGATATTAAAGAAAGTTATTGGCATTTATAGAAGTTTAGTTTTTCGTTTTGTGGATTATAATTGTAGATAGGATTGGCAGGGGAAATGAAAAAGGAAAAGGTTCAAGATGTGAGGGGAGTAAAGTAAAGAGAAGGAAGAGGCAGAGGTTGAAGGAAGAGGCAGAGGTCTGGGGGGGGGGTGGTTCTGCGGGGTTTTGGCGTCTCTCCTTGCACGCATCCCTCTACCCTGGTATTATTGATTAGTTTTTACATTTCCCTTGCCGGGGGTGCGGCCCCCCTTCCCCGCCTTACCGTGTTGGGGCATCGTCCTCACCCTTCAACCCTGGTCCTATACCCCGAGCCCTTGGCATCGGGCCCGCTGCCCGCAGACCTGTTACCTCTTTTTCAATTGCCTCCCTCTTCCCCCTTCTATTAACAAATCTCTTTTCAACCCCTCCTCTCTATCTCACCCCTTGAAATGGAAAAAAGGAAAAAAAAAAAATCCCGATTAACTCCTGACAAAAAAGAAAAAGAGAAAAAAGGTGATTAAATTCGAATTCAACAAGTCCATTAAAGAATTCCTCTTTTTTATTTGAGAACTCCAGAAATAAATATGGACAAAAATAGAAAAGTGGAATTAATCTGAATTGAATTCTATAAATAAAAGGGTTTTTTTATTATTTCACATCGGCTTTCTGAATATGTATTATCAATTTATTTAATGTATAAAAGGAAAACCAGGAATACAAGGTGGATAAACGAGCATTGTTTTAAAGTTATATTCTTACTTTCACTTTCATATTGTAAACCTATATATATTTTTTCAAATGAAATAAATCCATTCCATAATTAATATCATGACATTCCCGCATACAAATTTTAAATATTTAGAATTATTATTAGACTAATTGCATGCCAAATTCCGTCGATAAATAATAGATATTATATTATCGTGACAAAATTACACTTGCAATCTTCCTAAGTTATCCATAACAGTGCTTATAAAATCAGAAAGAAAATAATTTATTAAGCATCTACGTGTGTATGAAATTACAAATAATATATAAATATAAAGTTTAAGTGCCAACAAGAGATAGCGGTTTTGAATTAACCCCAATAATTAAAATTAAAAATCTTCTGTTGAAAAATGAAGAATGTTGATAGTATGATAATGACCCATGACTAGGTTTAATTGAAAGGAAATAATTTAAATAAACTAATAGTTTTGGTTATTAACTGAAAATTTAAAAAGTATTATTAGATTTATTATTTATTACTTTTCTCTTCACACATTCACATTGCTAAAACAAGATTGGTCACGTCTCTAAGATGGCTATATGGGGACATAATGTTATATGTTTAGGTAAAAAGGGGACTCTGTCTTGACATACTAATTGCCTTGGTCGTAAGCATTGCATATATAGATAAAGATTCTTTAAAGAAGTATTGTAAAGGTAAAGACAAGAAAATATTTTAAAATATCATTATGGTGAACGCAACGTTAACAAGCATCTGCCATAACATTTAAAAGCTAAAAATACTATCTCTACGTGTGTGTATCTTCATTATTTCTTCCATCTCGTCAATCTATGCAGTGGCCTCGCCTTTAAATTATATTTATCCTGCATAACTGCATAACCAAATCGTTAAAATTTGGTATACGTGCTCAGAAAAATAATAGAGCGAGAAAAATACATATTTTTTTAAATCAGTCGTAAAAACAGGACAAATAATATAGAGATTATTAAGCTTGGTNCCAGGCACCCAGGCACTCCCCCAGGCACCCAGGCACTCCCCCAGGCACCCAGGCACAAAAGTGAAGTTAATATAAAGGATTTAAAAATACTATCTCTACGTGTGTGTATCTTCATTATTTCTTCCATCTCGTCAATCTATGCAGTGGCCTCGCCTTTAAATTATATTTATCCTGCATAACTGCATAACCAAATCGTTAAAATTTGGTATACGTGCTCAGAAAAATAATAGAGCGAGAAAAATACATATTTTTTTAAATCAGTCGTAAAAACAGGACAAATAATATAGAGATTATTAAGCTTGGTGTGCATATAATTGTTTTATTTTAGAAGTTTACATAAACAATATTAATAAAAAAACAAAAAAAAAAACATAATAAAATAAATAATAAGTTTTTTTCTTATATTTGTTATTAAATTAACGATAGATATTTAAATAAAATATAGATTATAACGTCACTGTTAACTTTTCTCTAAGTTGAATACTTTAATTGACACGAAATAATGCTACCTTTAAAATTATTCAAATAATTTAAATAATAAGTGAATTGTAAAAGAAAGAGTTGTAATTTTTTTTTAACAAAAAAAAAAAAAAAAAAAAAAAAACAACAATCAAGATATTAAGTTTAATCAATGAAATGTTCAATTTGAATAATTTAAATAACAGCTTCAATATACTACGTTAATTTTTTCTCGAGTATTTTTAAAGTACTAATGTATTAAGGTTTGTTTTCTAAGAGTAAATTGGGTGTTAAATATTATCTGATATCTGCTCATTCGTGTGTAATCATGAGTTCAATGCAAACGAAACTAGTTACAATTACATTGATAACGTAATCTGATAATATTCATTATAGCAAGCCCAACAAATATACCTGTTAAACCTCTTTCTTTTATGTAATAAATAAGGTTTTGTTATTACTATCTCTTACTATTCTTTACAAAATGATATTTGTTTTCCTTAATGTGGAAATGATTATTTACATGACCCACATGCAATGATTAAGGTTTTATTGGTAATTTTTGTTATTATAAAGAAAATTTTGCAAAAACTAAGTATGAGTACAACGCTCCTACCAAACCTTATTGTGTTCTTCCAAATGCCAACTAATAGGTAAAATTAAAAGTCAGTAACATATTCAACTTAATAAACTGGATTGATTATAAAAATTTAAAAAAAATCTGTACTGGTTGCGAGATGCATTGCTAAGTGTGTTTAGAAATACACAAAAGTTAAATTGTAATTCAAGCGCATTTTTTTTTTTTTTTTTTTTTTTTTTTTTTTTTTTTTTTTGGATGCAAGGCAATATGGTTATTAAACCATATAGACTTTCCTGGTCCCTTAGCTTTTGTTAAAAATCGTACTTTGAAGCATCTACTTGAAAATCATTCATCCATAACTCAGGTAGTATGTTTGAACCTTAATTTAAGTAAAATTTCGTGGGAATTGGGAATCATATTTCTTTGCACAGATCCATATGCTCTTCTCGGTGTAAATGATATGTTATCTTGTTCCTTCCTCTTCAACTACAATTTTAAATTAAAAATCATTATGAGAAAAAAAATTGGAAACTTTTAGACTTTGTTATATTACACAGGTTTAAATTTCAATTATAATACAAAATACAAAGTTTAATAAATACCTTTCTAATTTGTAAACTTAGCATAAACACACACACATATAATATATATTTATTAATATTATAAGAAATATTAATGAATATATAAGAAATAATAATATACATTATGTTATCTGTAACTATAATATAACTTATATTAGCTATTAAAATCAATGTTCAAATATATTTTTTAGCCAAATATTTTTAATTGAATTAAAGTAAATTGTTATTTGTATTAATGACCAGTGCATAGTGCATCAAGTATATAATGGCATTGCATGGATTATTTATAGCAAGTTCTATTCCTAAATGTTTATTTTAATAAATGATTACTTTTACCTACGAGTATTCCTAGAGTACAAGTGCGTATTTAATAAAAAAATGTTGGTGATGTATGTAGCGGGAGGAATGTTTACATAGGTTGGTGTATAGTGTATGAGTGGGGCGGGGTTGTGTTTCTGTACATAGTCTTTTCTACAGTAGAATATTATGCGAGCTCTCTTGTTGGGTCATACACAGACCGATATGAGAGGTATAAATATGTAATAGCCCCAGTAGGTTGTATCGGGGGGTCGATGTTTTCGACAGGGCTAGTAGTGCCGGGCCCAGCGCGCATGTCCTATTGTCTTGTGTTGTTTCTCTCTTTTTGCCCCGGTCTTCTATAAAGAGGGGGAACTCTCTCACTCCTTCCCCGTACTCAGTTCACTGCCGAATCCCGCCGAGGAAACATTGAGACAACGACGATACCGTACAACAAAAACAAATAAATAAATTACACACCGATATAAACATATCAGAAATCGAAACCTCGACATCAAAACATAGGGCAACTTCTTCACCTTCGTCGTTCCGTAGAATATTTGTTTTTATCAAATTAATTTCGAGATCTCGTTAATTTTTATTACTTGTTTTCATTTTTCGGAGTGTCGATAATTAATCGCTTTTATTTGATCTTTATTGGTTTAATTTGTTATCAGCAGCTGTGATATATTGTTTTTGTGTGATAGTTTATTGTGACTGTTATCTAAGCGAAGTTTATAAAACTTCGTGCCGTTGTTAAACATATCATTTTTATTAATTCTAAAATAAAGACTAAACTTAAAGAACTATTAAACATTGTTTGGAAGTATCGGATTATAAATTTGGAAGGTAATTAATTTTATATTATTAATTTAATAATATATTAGTGTAATACGAAGTAATTGATTTATAATAGATACAAATAAAGGGGTAAGTTATAGTGGGATTGTAAAGTAAATTGATGGCAGCTTTTCTAATAGGTTTATAGGAATTATGTATGTATGTATGCTAGTTGTCGACTCTTAACAGCCGTGTAGAAGTAGGCTCATATCTTAGTAAACGTGCGTTGGAACACGTTGATGTCTTATCACGCAAGCGCCGCTTTAATTGGAATAGCGGCAAACCAGCTACACATAATGGCAAACAAAAGACCTTGCGAGCACTTGCCTTAGCTCTTCTCTTAGTCGAAATTTAAACCCGGTTTAATATAAAGGATGATAAAGTTTCGTTCTAATACGCATGTCAGAATACCCGGAGCATGCTGTGTGGCAGGAATCGTGCTCTTAACTTCACTGCTATAAATACTATCCCACCTCTCTTTCTTTTAATTACTTCCTTCCTTTGATTACATTTTTCTCATCAAAAATTTAATTATCTAGTCTGAAAACTTTTTCTAATCGTACATTTTAAAATAGTAGGCTACATTTAAAGCCTACTACAGTTATAAGTAAGAAGACAAATATATATTTTCTAAAATACAATAACAAAGATCTGAAGAAAATGAGAAGTATTTTATCTTTTCCTATCATTTTAGGATATGAGCCTTTGCCTGAAAAAATGGAGGCAGAAAATTAACTAATAATAGTCTTTCATATTATAATATTTTAAATTAAAATATCTAACAATCAATGATAGATAAGGATAATAAGGATACAAAATAAACTTGTACCAACAAATAATTTCAATTGTGCATGTTAAAATAGTTACTTCACGGAATATTTTACTCCTTAAATGGACTCATAAACAAAGATTATTGAAACTGCTATTTTAGCTTGCTGACTGATTGTAGTATTTTGGTTCTTACCAATTTAAAAAATACATTTATTATAAATATATACATATATTTAAACTTTGTAAAAATACATATTTATTTTAAGATTATGAAGAAATTAAATATAATATATGTATATACGTTTGCAATTTTCGAGTCGTAGTGGAATTGGAATTTATATCTCCCGCTTAAATTACACCTGAAGATTGATAAAATCAGTGTTGTTCATTTATGAAGTTTGTTTTTATTTTACGAAAAAATTTGTTCAACTAAACTCACAAATTATTAATTATAAATTATTGATTTTATTTAATTAAACATTTTTTTATTTAATTAACTTGTACAAAATTTATTTAAATGTATTATGTGAATTATTGTGTATTGTGTAGCTGAAGAGTAATTTAAAAAAAGCGTGTATTTAACGAGAGCTCGGTTGTTATTATTAAATTATAAATTTGCAGGATTCAGAAATTTTTCATGATTTGATTTTATGATTTTGATATCTATTTGATATCTATTAAACACATCGGTTATCACGTGTAACTTTAGTTAAAAGTGAAACTCAAATAATTATGAACAGTGTGCATTGCACCCAATATTATTTTATAGTAATGAAAAGATGCTTCCAGGAACGGAATTCTCTGTAGATTTATACATATAGAGCTATTAGAATTGTTATTTAATGTGTCTGGCTTTGGTTTAAGGCGATTTCAAGGACTAGTTGTGTCCTTGATAGTTCTTGGGTTCAAGAAACTTCGTTTATTTCTACTTGTAAAGGATTTCTATCATCCTGTCATAGTAAAAACATTTTAAGGATATTTATTTAAATATGTCTTTAATATTAGTAATTAACTGAGACTCTTTTTACATTTGCTTATTATAATGAAACATTTAAAATGCCTTTCAGTGTTATTTTATTTCCTAAATATATTTATTTATAATAATTGAATAAATAGTTAAATCTCGTTTATTATTTTTAAGATTTTATGTCCGTATAAATTACGGATGTTATATTTTCTGATGATGTAATCAATTGTTTGACGCAGGCCTTGAACTGATAATATTCGATATTTCTTTAAACGTTGCTCGCATCTTTTGAATCACATTTCAAATTATTAGATTCACTATTGGCTCTTGTAATGTTTCCAAGTGTGATATGTATTTGGGAAACTAGTTTTGAACTTTGGGCAAAAGGTTCATTTCTCTATGTGTTCTCGTCTCATTATGTATATATGAATAGAAGTCATCACTGTTTAGGACAAATTAAGCTATTCATAATATTTTACTAAGTAAAAACAAAACAACGAGTTAGTTATTTAAATTAAAATTATTTTACACTTAGTATTTATTATGGATTGTTGACCTTAATAAATAATTTTGTTATCACTTTGGTACATCAGGATCATCAAATAATAAATTTAATGTTAAGTTTATCGTAATAATTACATTCCACGTTTTTAGACATATTCTGGTTCATTTATTAACTTAATAAACGACTATTACTTGTAGCCCAAAGCCATGGTATTCATAATCTAGTCAAGTTCAAGTTAAAGAAATTGCTGTTGAATTGTTTGAACCAAGTGGAAACTAATGTTAAGTGTAGAAAACAACTAATAGAACCCTCATGTATCTCTGTCTTCTTCCCTCAGGTACGCTTAATTTCTCGTAAAGCCAACTGGAAGAAACACATTAAAGAACGCCATAATTTCTCGATATTACTTGCCTCTGACGGCTCCCATAAATAACTTGACTATAAAATTTCCATTTATATTAAAAAGAAACTCGACCTCTCTCCCCCTACACCCCTTGCAATAAGCCTAATAAATAAGCGTAAATAAATATCCTTTATACTAAGGAATCTTTAATAGTTGCAATAAATTATTTAAATATAAAATTGTATTGGACACATTTAATTTTTCTTCTCTTCTACGTTTAAACTTAATGCGAGTTGTTTGTAGAACCTGGGTGCCAATAAATTGGCCCACTTCCTTTACTTATGACTTCTATTAATAGCTGGGTTACACTGATAACCAAAATGTTTACTCGCGTTTTTTTAGTTTCCCAACCGAACTATCGCTGTGTAGAGAGGAACTGCGTGCTTCATACAATTACCGTAGTCCATTAAGTTTCTATACTTATTCATTTTAAGTGACAAAAATCTAATAATTTATAAACCAAACATATTATCTTAAATAAAAGATTAGTTACAAATGTTTTATATATTGTTAGTACATATTTTAATTGAATGTATCAATGCTTTAGTGGTGTCAACAAAATATTTATTTAAAACTTTAATGTAATTGTATACTTATGCACTTATAAATCAATTATCTTGAAATGGGAATGTTCTGCCTTTTTAATTAATAATTTAAAATATTATATGTATTTCATATTGATATTAATTTTTTTGTGAGAGCCTTAATAAATGAATAAAAACTGTCAGTCATAAAATGCTTTAAGGCTTGATATAATATCTTTCTTGTATTATTTTTACGTATCATTTAATTCAGATCTATGAATTAATGAAACCATTTTCTTGCTAATTAAAAATTGCTCTACGTATTTTATCACTTTGTCTTATAAAGAGATAGTATTGTGATGGTGTGAACATTCGATTTTGAGATTTTGATGAATTTATACGTTTTACGGGACCTCACCTGAGTCCAACAAAGAGGTTTGTAAAAATGTCTGTCGGCAGGCGTCTGCGCAGTCGCGTTGAGCCTTTTACTCTTAAACGGTTCCAACGATTTTAATTTAAAAGAAAAAAAAAGAAAATGTAGTCCATTTAAATACGAATCTAACGATATAAGCTGTAAAAAAAAAATCCCGGTAAAAAAAAAAACTAGTTTCCACGATATTGATAAAGATAAATCAAGGTTTTTTTTTTTTTTTTTTTTTTTTTTTTTTTTTTTTAAGTTTCTGGGATCTGGTGGGATTATATGACAAAGTCTGTCTAAGTTGTCTCGGACTGATTTTTATATGTATTACATATTGATTCCCCTTCAATAATTAAAAAAAAACATTCTTTAGAAAACATTAAGTAGTTTGTTTATAAAAGATTAAATGTATAAACCATTTAACTAATAACCAGTCATTTCTATAATTAAACTTGTATATCATGTAAATAAAAGAAGAACCTTATTAAAATTATAATCTTTAAATAAATAAATTTATAATTTAAAACCCTTGAAATCCCTGTATTACAAGTCTTTGAAATATTACCGGACAGATTATTATATATGTTATTTTACTCCTCGTGCACTCTTCAGCATGAGGGTATTATTAAAGAAAATTAGTTTTAGGAGTAACTTTTCTTTAAATTGTGTTGAGGACTAAGGATTATACGGATAGCTATACCTACCTTTTTTATTCCTTTATAATTATTAGAATTATTTATTATTTTTTTTTTTTTCTTAGCATTAAAAATTTATATATGTAGTTATGTGGGAGGATTAAATCTGATATAATGTATACAGCTTGTATGTATAAGAATGCGACTTGGTTGCCCATACTCCGGCATTATTGTTGCTGTAACAATCACTTTGTTATTGACCTTTCTTTTCTCCTGCCCATCATATTTTGTCGACTCTACCATTCTCAGTTCCTTTACTCTCCCTTATTTACGCTGGAGGTATCGCCTAAAAATAGATGAGTTTTTCTTTCTACACGGGGCGGGGGCCGTTGACCCCCTCCCTTCTCTTCTCCTCCTCCCTCTCTTCCAGTAGTAAAATGTGTGTAGACCTCCTCTCATCTTCATCCCGTGCTCCATAACAACGTTTTTCTAAACAAGCTCAAAACTTAATCTTTTTTGTAACTTGGGGTTCTCTTTTTGTGGGATTTTCTTAGCCCATCCTTTATTTAATCTAACCCTCATCTAAGCAAAGACCTCTAAGAATGTCTAGAAGTTATTTTTTTCTGTTTCTGTTTCATTTCTGATTAAAAACTAAGTGCCAATTATTGTGGCACATGACTTCCTCGCGTATACTTTAATAACGTAATAATTTTTTAATTTATTTACTTTTGTCCTTCTACAGCTAAATGTGATCGTCAAAAAAAAAAAAAACTTTTTTTTTTTTTCTTTTTTTTTAAGGCAGAAATCCGACCTCCGATCTCAGACATCAGGCGTCATTTATGGTTCCGTGCACTTTTGCTAACCAATACATATATCTCAATAAAAAATGAAATTCGGATGTTAGGTCATAATTAGCCCATTGTTGGTCCTACATAAATTTCAACATTCTGCGCCTATTTGTTACACCTTACAAACAAACCTTTAAATATAATTTAAAATATCAGAAAGAGCTTGGGTTTCCAGTGTAATCCACGTCGCACGAAGGATTTGTTGTTCGACGTTTCGCTTCTACTACTAGAAGCATCTTCAGGGTTGTGGTGCATCATAATTGACTAGAAGCAAACACAAGATGTACCGCGATGTATGTTTGCTTCGAGTCAACATCACGTTGCACCACAATCCTGAAGACGCATCTACTAGTGGAAGCGAAACGTTGGAATTGAAATCCTTCGTGACGCGGACCGGGAACTTAAGCTGTTTATAACGAGTCTACCCGCGGAAGCATATGCACCAATATAATTTTAAATAATTAAAACCTATATCTTTAAAAGTACTTTTAAATTTGATTTTTTAGAAATTTGAATGGCATGTTGAACATATACTACAGATAACCAAATTTAATTTCAACTGTCTGCGCTCTTGAAGCTTTGCTAAATTGATCATGTAATAATTACAAGATAAAAAGAACTTTTTATATACTAAGTTTTTAAATTTTCTGTTGAATCCATCATCTAGAAAACTGATCTTAAACCCATAAAAGGACAAATCTTAGTGCAACGGATCTCACCAACACCAAATCTAAACCGTACCATTGATATGCCCCCGTGTAGGGACAGTAAGAGAAGAGAAATGTATACAAGTAAAGAAGACCAGATGAGGCAAAATTAAACCGATAGCTACGACACAAGAAGTGTAAACAAACCTGGTTATCACACTTTTTTTCTAAGTTTACTTTTCCTTTTTCGCTGTCATTCAATGTTTACCTCTTCATAAAAAATCACAAATTTTAAACCTGTCAAAATGAAGATTCTTAATATTGGACTTGTCAAAACAAATAAAATAACGCTCGGATTTTTTCCGAACTAACTTTCCATACAGCCAAATTTGCTGGAAACGAATTAAATTCTGCTTAAGGTGGCTAAAATTATTAAAATAATGGAATGTCATCGTGTTCTGAGCTATTCTAAAAGTTTCAAATGTCTAGCTACTTGGGAAGTTAGTTAAAAATCGATTGCGAGATTTGTACTGGACAAACAAACAAACAAGCAAGCAAGCTAATAAAAACGTAGTAAAAAAATAAAACAATTTTGACAGATTTTAAATAAGAGGATGCTATGTGATTTCCTATTTCCTTAGAAAGAGACAAAAGATATCCCCGTTTTTCCTTAAATATATTGTTCAATTAAGTTACCTACTTTTCGTCCTGATGGGATTGTTTTTGGTTATTTCAATTCCAATACTAAGCCCATTGCATGGGGCCTGGGTGCCTCAGAGGCTAGAGCGCTTGCCGTGTGATAACGCTTGTTAAGCAGCCTTGAGCAGGGTCAGTAGATGGATGGGTGAAAGCTTCTGACCCCCCCGCTCAATGTCAACCCAGCATTGTTTATATAAATGGGAAGCTCCTCGAAAGAGTGGCGCCACCAGGTTTCAGCCTGGAAACCATGATTATGACACTCCTTGTTGTAATACAACCGGGAGGGGAGTTATGCGTACCGACCACATCTTCATACAAGTGTGAAGATTTCGGCCCCTAACCCGGGTTTGTTCGATGGGCCCGGCCCACCTTAGTGGCCTGAGTCTTCGGGTGTAAAACCTCCCCGGAAAAGAAAAAAAAGAAGCCCATTGCATACATTGGTAAAAAAATCCTTGGTTTTACCTCAAGGAAGTTTGTTTGATTTTGCTGACATAATATTTTATGTTAGGAAAATCGAACAAAAATTTTACGTTATTACGTTTATTACGTTAATACTATTTAAAGTGGGAATAAATTCAAGAATATTTATGGCTATTAAACATTAATAAAATGTTTATTCTTGAATTTATTCCCACTTTAAAGAGTATTGAATATAAAACATTGCTGATCCTAATAAATCTAAGTTTATAATAAGTTTAATGATGGGTTGATCATATTATAAAAGGGGCAGAATGAATTAATTTTATTTTAAGAATCGACTTTCTCTATTAAGAATTTTTTTTATGATATTATATAAGCGTCTGCATAATATCCAACTATTTTGCTCTGCCCCTTACTTAATTTTAGAATAAATTAAGAGCCATAACTTTATATAATTATCTGTGTCTATGGGCTACTTTCGAAGTTTCTTATAAATAAGTTTAGTACTTTTGAAAATAAAAAAGTGTAAATAAATGTATTTTTGTGCGCTTGTGGAAGATAATCAAATGGGCGCCGAAGGTTGAACTTATATGCGACCTGCAATGGGCTAATAATTATCTCCTACCATCCAAATTTCATATAAGTCGATCAAGTAGTTTTAAAATATTTTGGTTCGCAAAAATTGAACGGCATTGCAGACCAAAATGTTCCCTGATGTCTGAAACGGTTCTGTCTTTTTTTTTTTTTTTTTTTTTAATTTTAAGGCATAGAAAATCAATGCTGTTCTTCTGTACACTTAAATTACTTCCGTTACCTTCGGTAAGCTTGAAAGCAAAAGTATTAGTTTAGATAGCTCATATGTCTATAAGTTGGAAAAACATTTTAAAAACAATGTCTATATCGCTTAGCCAACTAGAACCCCAATTAAGAGAAAATGATTAGGCAAACTCTGAAGTTTTACGTGGGTTTACCCAAAATTTAACAAATGAATTAAAACAAACATTTAACCTTTTATGTTATTAGGATTTTTATTGATTAATAATATTTAAAGTACATATATATGTATATATTATATACCTACCCTGAACTTGATGATTTTACTTTGTCATATTTATTATAAATTTGACGGCACTCTTTTACTTCGTTACCCGCACCCAACTGTATTTATTTATTTTTTATTTAAATCCAAGTGAACTATTCTTTTGTTCAAAGTTTAAGTGGATCAAAAGATACTTTACCTTACTAGATAGTTAGAAGAAAAGATATTGTCATTTTTATTTACAGAAGTGTGATATTCCTTTGTCCCAAAGGAATATTTGAACATTCCCTAGTTAAGATTGTCAAATAATTTTTTAAAAAAATGTTTATCACAATAATATAAACAAACGGTGGGTATCCAAGTAAAATTTTGCCACATCCGACCAAATTTACTTTTTTTTTTTTATGGCAGGGAGTTGGAAGGACTTTTACGCCCTTACCCACATACGAAATTACACAGTATGTGGAGTGTCGGACTCGCTGATGGTTGCAATACAGCCCTACCGACTAAACCTCTCCCTTCCCCAAAGGCGCGTCAGCCAATATTTAAATCGGCTATTGGCGCCGGGACAGTTTGTCGGTCCTCCTCTATTTCTACTCCACTAAGTTTGACTTTAGTGTCTGTAGGGAAGGACCCTTTTCCATCACCCCCCTTAGTCCTCCTGGATCCTTAGCACCTGTCTAAGGGAGGAGGGTTGCAGTCCATCGATGCCGATGCTGACCTCTGGCTTGTTGACCGGCCGAGACCGACGACCACCCCGCGCCCCCAAGCTCCCCCAAAATTTACTTTGTTACTCACCTTAAAACTACCAATGTGTCAAAGTTTTGTTTTATAAATTAAATAAAGGAAACATTTATTTTCTGGTTAAGTATTGTCTAGTTAACTCTACCACATTCAATAATAATAATTATTAAGTAATATAGATACATATATATATTTGGTTTTTCTTCAATTAAACTTGTATTTACTCTTTGGACTATCGACTATCTTCAATAGCTTTAGATATCATTAATTAAACTGTAAAAATAATAATAATAAAACTGTTTTGAATCCGGCGTTTCGAGCTTAATTTATTAAATTAATTGCTAAAGTTTAAACTTCTTCAGCAACCTTAACACTGGTCAAAAATCCAAATGCCAACCTTGAGTTGTATTCCTAAATCGGTTTTTATATCTAATGACCATATTGATAACTGTGTAAAGCGGATGATGCTATGGCGTCAGGATTTAATAAAGAAGGAAACACAAAATTACCTCAGTATTTATTGTGTGCTCTCACGCTAAATCAGTTTACTTTTAGGATAGCATGCTCTCTTTTACGAGAATGAAAACGTTGTTTCTAGTTAGATTGATTATTCTGATAGCCGTATACGTTTTTTTCTTATTTTAATTAAAAAATAAATTACTTTAGTAAAATAATATCAGTTAAATAAAGTATTAAATTCATTCAACCCTTGTATATTATACCTTGAGGATTTTTAAATTAACTGGGCTTCTTTCTCGATGGCAATTGCAATTAATAATATTTAATATTTTATTTTTTCAGTCATTTGCGAAATTTCTTTTAAATATCACAAGAAGTATTATGACGCTGATATGTCATGATTTATGTCGATTTTAGTTATTTATAAAATACTTGGCACGTACTATTCTTTTTAAATTGGCGTTTCAGTTTTTGGTTTTTTTATTAGTCTAATCTTTTGCATGCATACAAACATAAGACAATATTAATTGTAAATTGTTGAAATGGGGAAAAAGGCAAAAAAAAAAAAAAGAAGTTACAACCTTCTTGTTTTTTTGTGTTTTTTTATTAAGTTAATAAGTTATAGATAGATTTTTTTGACCTTGTAGTGAAAAATTTGAGTTTCATATTTATTTCTTTTACTTGATGTAATAGACTAGACTAGACTATAGACTACAGCGTTTCTTCGTTCTTACAAATATTCCTTAATTTTATTTTTATTTATTTTTATTTTTTTTAGCACTTCAAACTGGTATCCAATGATTAAGAATTGATTCTTCTTTCCTATTATTCCAATTTGTCATTACCTGTTCTAAAAAATTTAAAGAATAATTTTTCTTACAGTTGACCGATAAAGTGTTCGTTATCGCACTCAAAATTGTACGCAAAACAGCAGATGCCTGCACTTTCTACTTTACCGCACTTTGTAGATACTTCTCAAAACCCTTATGCCGAGGGTGATGTGTCGTCCGACCGTCGCTCTTTGGTTCATCGACCCGGTGTAACTTTTTGACCCAACCACAGAAAAAATATATAGGAGGCAAAGATTTAATATGCGCATGCGCAGAACCCAAAAATGTGGAAACCTCAAAAATTTTATGTTATTTTTATTTTTGACATGGGTATCAAATGAAAGCTACTGAAGAGTAGATTACAAATATATATAGCTTTTTATGACTTCTGTGCTTTTTACCACCAATATTCCGTTTTTACCGCCAAAATTTCACTAAAAAAAA
>KZ651185.1:811613-822185 GCA_001010745.2 Gerris buenoi | reverse complement strand
GCGTGTGTCTGTCTGTCTGTCCGTCCGTCGCCTGCTCTCACGGCTACACCTTTCGTCCGATGACTAAGAAATTTGGCATGTATATGTCTTGTACCTACCCACACATGTTAAAAAAAATATTTTTCAAAAAAGTTAGGGTAAAAAAACTTAAGGGTAAATTTTTTTTGACACCGTGAGGGGTATCATATGAAAAGGTATGTCTGATTACAAAAATATATAATTCTTGGGTTATAACTTTGATAGGGCGAGCGTAGGCAAGTTTGAAGTGGGTGTGAAACATGTCCCCTCCCCTCTATCTCGGTTATGTGAAGTGCAAAAAATCTGGAAAAATTCCTGAACATTCTTCGACCAAAAGTAAAGATACCACTTTTAAGAAATTTCGAAAAAAAAAATATACTTTACTTTTTATAGGCAAAATACGGTTTTTTATAGTTATGGTCTTTTCGATGTATTTATATGGTTGTTTTCCGGTTCAGTGGCAAAAAATACTTCATCAGAAGTTTGTTTGTGTGTTTTGAGAATATCAGACCTATAGTATAGTTCAAAGTTCAAAGTTAGCTTTTTAGCATTTTAAAAAAACACCATCAATAGGATACTACTTAAACTATACAGTGCAGCATACGGACCCTCGCTGTGTGCTGGCTAGCACACACTTGACCTGTTTATTATTATATTCATTTTCTCTATATAAACTGAGAATAGGTTTATAATATAAAATTGCTACAACATAAACATTTATTAAAATATATTATTACTTTCTTACTAATAGCGATTAAATGAAAAGAAGAAGAAAAAAACAAACTAATAACAATTATTTAATATTAAAGGTAAGAATATTAAAGTTACTTTTTAAAGAAATATTTTGAAAGAGAAACGAAAGAAGGTTAATAATTAAAAATGAAATCTTGTTTTGAAATAAATATTTTAAGGGCGAAGCTAAGACAGAGAGAGGAATGGACAAAGAAAATATATAGAATAATAAATCTTAGTTAATTTTTCAGGCAGGAAAGAGAGCCGAGTGAAGAAGAAAATATTCATAGCCTGATGAAGAGTTTAATGGGTAAAATTCTTCTTTCTGCTTCGCTTTAATTTGTTAGACTAGAGCTACTCTCCCTCGATAGAGTGGGGGATGGCAAAGTGGAACACTTTGATTTTTGACAACTCTCCTCTGTCCTTCGCAATTCCTTTTTCATTCGGGACCAATTTAATTAAATAAATGGGTCCAGAATATCTTCAGTCTGAAGTACTTTGTTCTGGAATCACTCGAATATTAAATAAATTTAAAATATTAAAAAAAAAGTAAATGTGAATCTGCATTATACTACAGAAGAAGAGTCGATATCGAAATGCTAATATTGATATTGATTAGTAAGAAATATTGTATAGTAAATGTCATTTCTTCAGAACGGTTATATAGCTTCCTTTTCCTTTAGTAAGCTCGAAAGCAATATGTTATAAATGAAAGGCACTTTTTTACTTTAGCACCCCCCTTGGTTTTAAACAATTGTCTACCCAACAAAAGTCTCAAAGGTTTGTATTGTATCGTTTAACAACGTAATAATTAATAAACTATTTACGAGTGTAAATCATTTTATATTCGTTAATAACTATAAAAATACGAATGACAGGAGATGTCAACAAAACAAAACATTTGGCTTGTGCGGAGGGGAACAGTGACGTCACAAGTAAATATTCAAATATGACAAGAGTAATAATAATAAAATATCCATCAACCCTCCCCTGTAAATTGGGAGGCCCGAATTTGGTTAATGTGTCGCCGGCACTCTTCTCCACTGTCCAGCGTTACCACGTAGTTGACCGCTCCTTCTCTTCTCACTATGTGCCCGAAGTTCCACTTGTCTGGCGTGTTGTAGCAGCGGACTTGCACTCGATCCCCCATCTTGAAGTGTCGTCGTACACGTGTCCTCTCTTCTCCTCCCCTTTTTGTGCTTCCTCTTCCTCGTACCAGATCTATTCTTGTTCTTATGGTCCTTTGAAACATTAAACTATAAGCACTCTCCCCTGTAGAATTCGGTGCTTTTCTTAACTGCATCACAAGTCGTCTAGTTTTAAGTTCTGTGTAGTTTTCTCTAAGTTCCTATTTTTTATATGCTAACCCGCATTACTTCCTTCTTGATATCTTCCTTTTTGCCTCCTCCAACTCTCCTACATCTATGAACCCCACTCTTCTTATCTCCATGCTCCCCTGTCCCCCTGTCTGTTTCCAGCGAGNTCTGGGTCTTCTTCAGTTTCTTTAGCGATCAATTTTTGGGTTACTGGTAAAGTATCGATCTGTTTCATGAAATATTTTGTCGGTACGTCTTTGTAGTTGATGTCACATTCTTCTACTGGAAATCGGGATAAAAAGTCAGCATTGCAATGGTCTCCTGTTCTTCTAAATTCAATGTCATAGTCGAAGCCTGATAAAAAGTTGGCGTACTTAAATATCCTCGCTGCTGTCATCGTCGGTAATGATTTCGAAGGGTGAAATATCGAGACTAGAGGTTTGTGGTCCGTAATCAACGTTATTTTCCTGCCGTAGCAGTATTGGAAGAACTTTTTGATTCCCCAATAAATTACAGTGGCCTCCTTATCTATTTGGCTGTACATCTGTTCGGTTTTCGTGAGCGTCCGTGAAGCGAATGCGATCGGTCAGTCGGTTCCGTCTCGGTATCTATGTGATAACACTGCTCCGAGTCCGACTGGAGAGGCGTCAGTAGCAAGTGTTATGGGTAGTTCAGGGTTGAAATGAACTAAGGTTTTATCGCTAGCTATTTGTTCTTTCACTTTTTGAAAACTTGCGTCGCACTCCGGTGTCCAAGAAAATCGGTTCCTTTCTTCAAGAGTTTATTTAGTGGATTTAACAAAGTCGCCAAATTATAAATGAATTTGTTATAATAGTTTGCTATACCGAGAAATGATTTTAATTCTGAAGTATTGGTAGGTGTTTTGGTTTTAAGAATAGCCTCGATTTTGTCTTTATTTTTGTGTAAGCCCCTCTCATAAATCGTATGTCCCAGTCTTTTTAAAGAAAGAGCATTTATCTTTGTTAGCTTTTAAGTTGTAAGTGCGTAATCTATTCAGTACTTGGCTCAATCTATGAAGAGTTTCTTGTGCAGTATTCCCTTGTATGATGATATCGTCGAAGAAGCTCGCAACTCCTTCTAACCCGTGTAAACATCTGCCCATAAATCGATTCCATATGGCTGGTGCCACTTTCACACCGAACATCAAGCGATTGACTCTATATAGACCTTTATTTTTTGTGTTTGTCTCCCTATGACATTGAGACGCCTGGGGCAGTTTTATGTTTATTATTCCTTTATCGTAATAGTTTATTCAGTGTTCCCACACGTCCTGGAAAACCTTGAATTTTTAGATTGTCCTGGAAAACCTGGAAAATTCCTAAAATTTGCCTCTGTCTTGGAATTTTTTCATTTGACCTGGAGTTTTATCATTTGTCCTGGAATTATGATTAAATTTCTGATTACACAAGGTTTTTCTGTGTCAGTTGAGGATTTTTTCGCAAAATGTTTTCAATTGATTTATAGCTACAGTTTGAACCACAAAATTTTTCTGATAACCAAGTTTTCCCACTTCAATTTCATAAATTTAACTCCGTGAAATTTGGGGGAAATATTCAGAGAGTTGCGTAACCGTGAAACGACGCTTTTCACGGACTTTTGCCACCAGTTCATCAGTCACAAGACTTGGCCTACCAATGCAATCCTCATCGCGAACATTAGTTCGACCATTTTTAAAAATTATGCTTCA
Organism: Gerris buenoi; assembly: GCA_001010745.2. Classification (NCBI taxonomy): domain Eukaryota; kingdom Metazoa; phylum Arthropoda; class Insecta; order Hemiptera; family Gerridae; genus Gerris; species Gerris buenoi. The sequence continues at coordinate 818,411 of KZ651185.1, read as the reverse complement.
CTTCCTCCTGTATTTTTTATTCCTATTCCATACAAATCATAACTAAATAGATCAATATAAGTTGATCTGTGATTTTTCGCCTACAAAAACTTTATCACTTCACAATCGGCGGGATTTTCAATTGTATGCTCATTTTAAAACTCCACTGCAGAAAAAGTACGAGAGGCATGGCGCACACCCTACCATAGCTAGATACACTCTGACACTTAGATTGCAGTGCTAGCCCTGCTAACTGCTGCGCCAGGCCAAAAGTCTGTTACTTTATGGACATAGACAGCCTACGTATAAATGAGATTCTTTAATTTGTGTACCAATAAACTTTAATTAAAAGTAAAAAGCTACGATTTTTATTGGTTCGAGAATGCTGCGAGTGTCTTGGAAAATCATGATTTTGTCCTGGAATTTTACTTTTGAAAGCCTGTGGGAATCCTGTTATTAGACTAAGGGATATGATCACAATAATTGTGATTATTGTACACAAGTGTGATATTCCTTAGTCCCAAGCTACATTGGAATAAATATCCCTTCGTCTTAATAGTAATTTAGACTAAGGAATATAAGCTACTCTGCATATTATGTTCCTTTGTCTAACAATTAACAGAAAGGGTTATAGGGGGGTGCAAAGGGTAGCCGCATACTGGGTAACTTTTAATCTCGGTGACTAAATAATTTAGTCACCTGGCAGTTGCCCGCTACTCTTCTAAGATCACACGGGCAACTAAATAGTTGATCAATTTCAATGGATTTTATCGTAAGTACATGTGTTTGCTTCCTGGTTTTAACAAGGAGAAAAAAGTACAGACAATTTTGGATCCATCTACTAATGAGCACAAGAATGATAGGACAATTTCATAAATTGTTGGACAGTAAAAAAAAAAAAAAATCCTGTCAAGTACTTGCCAGCAAGTTATTAAAAGGGTTTCTTTGGTCATAAAACTTTATAAATAGAACATTATTTTGTTTATTTTTACGAGAATGTTGGAAATAAAGGATGGAAAAATATTATTATGTTTACATTTTGTGAGGAAGGTGATGTCTTGTTTAATTTTTTCAAGTTTTTTGTTTGATTCAAGTAAGTAATTGTAGTCTGTTCGTATAAAAAGAATAAGCACACCAAACATGATTCCTTCATAAACTCATCAATTAAAAAAACTAAACAATTCATAAAAAATAACCCAGATATTTTAATTCTTAAAGCGGATAAAGGTAACACAACAGTCATTATGAACAAATCAGAGTACACAGACAAATTCAACCAACTAATACAAGACACAAACACTTACACAATTATTCCTAAATACAAAAACAAAGATAAACAAAGAGACCCCACACTTAAAAGACAAACCCAACAAAACAAATTAATTAATCGATTACACGAAGAAAAAATCATTAGTTTCCCAACTAAAAAATCTTTGACAAATTATACTGCAGTTCCCCCTAGAATTTATGCTCTTCCCAAAATCCACAAAAATCCCGTTTCTCTTAGACCCATAGTATCATGTATAAACTCCCCTTCTTACAACCTTTCTAAATTTCTCTCAAACATGTTATCTCCTTTTAGGAATAACTATAATTTTAATATCTCCAACGCATATCAACTTATTGATCTAATCAAAGATATTCCCGACCTAGATCCAAATGATTCCCTTATCTCACTTGATGTCCAATCTCTTTTTACATCGATTCCCCTGGACCTAGCTAAAGACCTCACTAAGTCCCTCTGGCCTAAAATTTTTACCCACACCCAAATTTCTAAACCACTTTTTTATGACATAGTAGATTTTTGCCTTGACTACACTTATTTCTCCCACAACAACGTCCTTTACTTACAAAAAGAAGGTCTACCTATGGGTGACCCTCTATCACCTATTATTGCCGATATTGTCCTAGACAAATTATTCTTTGATGTCATACCCAAATTTAATCCCCACATTAAATTTGTCAAAAAATACGTTGATGATAGCTTTTTCATAATTAACAAAAACCACATACCCTCCCTTCTTAACAGCTTCAATAACTACCACCCCAACCTCAAATTCACCATAGAATCTGAAGAAAACAATGCCCTTCCTTTTCTCAACATAAAAATAATAAAAACTAACGATAACAAACTAACATATAAACACTACACAAAACCCACTTATTCAGGCAGACTCCTCCATTTCTATTCACACCAACCATATTCTTACAAAATTAACTGTGCTAATAACTTCATTAATCAAATCCTTACCCTCTCTGATAAACAATTTCATAACGAAAACATATCATTTATAAAAGATACACTTAATAAAAATAATTACCCTAACAGAATAATTAATAAACTACTCCAAAAACACAATAACAACATTAATAATATCTCACAAAATACGACACCTCCCGTTTTAGCTAAATACTACACTCTGCCCTACATAAAACACACTACTGAACAAATTAAAAAATTGTTTCAACCTTATAATAATATCAAAATAGCTCAAAAAAATTCCACCACCCTAAAATCAATTTTATACTCCAAACTCAAAGATCCCATCCCTCCTCTACAACAAAGTAACGTCGTATACCAAATTAACTGTAAACAATGCCCTGCAACATACATAGGAGAAACTTCACAACACTTTAAAAACAGATTCCATCAACATATCAAAGACATCTCAAACAACAACACTAACACAGCTAGAACAAACAAGGTGTGCATGTTTCTATGTTTCCTTTAGTGCTTTAGTCCTCCCCCCCCTTGCTTAGTAATGCTTTAGTGCCCTTAATTTGCCCCCTAAAATTTTTAAAATTTGACTTTTTTTATATCAACCGGAAATATCATTGGACCACAGAGATGTTTATTTTTGAATTTATGAATTATTTTTAGGACTGGTCCTAATGTGTGGTAGTGTGGATTTTGTTTTACGTTTTGTAAAAAAAAAAAAAAAATACCAACACATTGATACCCCTGAGCAGTTATATATTCATACTATTCTTTTATCTTAATAGTTGATTAGGATTTGACTAAGGGATATGATCAAAATAATATACACAAGTGTGATATTCCTTTGTCCCAATGTACATTGGAATAAACATCCCTTCCCCTTAAAAGTAATTTAGTCTAAGGAAAATATGCTACTCAGTATAATGTTCCTTTGTCTAAATAACAATTAACACAAAGGGATATAGGAAGTGCTAAAGTAAAAAAGTACCAATGTTATTTGATACTTTTCTGCATTAAAGTAAATTGCGATGCATTAGATAATATTTAATTTAATGATATAATCTATTAAATAACTATTCATACTTACTGCCATAATATTAATTTTGAATATTTGCTAAAATGACAGTTGTAAGTTATTGGAAATGTGATAATTTATGGGTGACAAGTGAACTGGACTCTACTAAGTAGATTCAAGTGATATTTATATACAAACACACAACACACATGGTTTCAATAAACAGAGCTGTCAAACCACAAACCAAACAGCTAAACAACCATTATAAACATAGGTTTTAAACAACCATTATAATTTCATATGTTTAATATAGTCTTGCCTAGTACTTTTTACTGGTCTTATATTACTTTGCTTTGTAAGTTTCATCGCTCATTTCCGTTACCCCGATTTTGAACCACTTCCCGTCTTTCAATCTTCCCCAAATTTTGCACATGGAAACAATTAAGGTATAGAATACAAAAAAAAAAAATGGCGTCATATTTCTTTGCTTTTTAAGTTTCATCGAAGACCTATTACCGTAATTTTGAACCACTTCCCGTCTTTTAATCTTCCCCAAATTTTGCTCATGAAAAAAATTGAGGTGAAGAAAGCAGAAAGATGATTCTTCAGTTTATCCATTAATTTTCTATCAAATCTTTTTCTGATTGGGCTTTTAGGGATGCTCATTAAAAAAACATTTCTATTTTTAAAAAAAAAAAACAATTCAAGCCAATAAGAAAAAAAAACTAATTTAGCTTTATCAAAATTAGTAATAATTAGATCGCTTTTATTTGATATTGTAAAGCATATTCCATCTTATGCAACACATTATTATAAATACATTTTTCATATTGCCAATTATTAAATTATTAATATAATGTTTATGAATATAAAACACTGAACACTGAACACCCTAAATATTTAACATATAATTTATTATTTACATATTTAATTTAAATAAATAGTATATGTCGCATAGTAATAGTTATGTCGCAAAAAAAATCACATCAACCGCCTTCAATTAAAATAATTCTCAGATTATGTTCTGGATTTTATAATTTTCTACGCAAATATATTACAGTGATGACTGGACTGGTAGACAATCCTAACATAAAAATTTTATAATTTGAATTAATTAGTAAGAAATGGTTAAATTTGACCACCGGTTGATCATGTTATAATAATAATATTTTTTAAGACCATTAAAAGAAAAGGATTTTTTAATAATTATAATCACTATTTAATATTTTAAACTGCTGGGAATTCTTAAAATATGCGGTGTCACACAAAATATGGTACATACTAATCTCTACAGATATTAATATTTGTTTTTCTGTCCTTCCTTTTGATTTGTAAATTGCTGATTAATATAAACGTGCCCAAGATATTTGGACATATCTCTTTTCTTTTCGCTGTGGAACTAATAATATTTTATATTTTTGTGGGAAAAAATAATAATGTTTTTTGTAGAGGGTTTGGGACTATCAAGACATTAAATTCGGAGAAAATAAGCCGAGAGGGATAAAGTCTGGATTTTTCATTACTATCTTTATTATAGCTTTCCAAATGACATTAACTGGTTCTAAATGGGTAGGCGATGCCATTCCCAATAAGAAAGAATGCAGTAGTTTAATATAGATTGAACTAAAGCATGATAGACTATTTTGATAATAAACTTATTAGAGTCCCTTGTTTTAATGAAACTGTACGTTTTCCTAAATTTCTAAACCGTCCATGAGATTTGTTTTCAATTTTAGCTTATAGTCTCAACTCTTACATGCTATTTAATCCAATCTACTTTTACTATACAATTACAAGTATCATTTTTATTTTGATGTGCTGGCAGTGTAATGTATTTTTATTTTCACCGTAACTCTTGGTTATCCTCGTAAGTGTAGTGGATGGCACATATTTATTTAGGTATTGTCGTTTATTATACCTATGAAATCGTCAAACCAAGATTGCATTGGAGATCTATCTCTAGACGCATTTAAAAACACTTGGGGCAGATTCTTTAACTTTTTTTACACATCACCAATTTTGGATGCATATCAAACTTGGGTATTTATCAAATTGTTAATATATCTAGTTCGTCGTGAACTTATAAAATAATGCTTTGTTAATGACCAAGTACCAAATTACTCCGAGATTTTGTTAAGAAGTGATAACGATATCAAATAACAATGCTTAAATCCTTTCATTGTTCCATTATTTTTCTTCAACTTTCGTTAAAAATTTAGAATAGTTATAACGAGTACCTTACACACATAAGGTAAGTTATGCGACGTACTTTTATTAGTAGGTATTAATAAATAAATTGGTAAGGCGTGAATTCTCACGTAAAAAGGGTTTCGTTGGTATTGTGAAACAAAATTAGTAAGGGGGAGAAGGGGGGAGGGACACGAAAAATTTCGAAGTTTTTTGACGAAATGGCGCCGAAAATTAAACGCTAACCCTAAGTGGTATATATATTTGTAATCTACTCTTTAATACCTTTCATTTGATACCCTACTCAAAATTTTAAAAAAATATTTTTTTTCGAGTTACCTGAATTATCCGCCATCTTGGATTTCCAGTACATCAGATCGAATTGCTAATCTTATTTTTTCTATGGCCCAGCAGACCGCACATTTTGCATATTTTTCTATATTTTTAGTAATAGCGCAAGTACGGTTTTAGGGGGGGGGGACACGAAAAATTTCGATGTTTTTTGACAAAATGGCGCCGAAAATTAAACACTTCCCCCAAGTGGTATATATATTTGTAATCTACTCTTCAATACCTTTCTTTTGATACCTCACTCAAAATTTTAAAAAAATATTTTTTTCTCGCGACGTGAATTATCCGCCATTTTGAATTTGAACAGCTAATTATTTTGAGTTCTCTATATTTTTCCTGTGTGCGCGTCAAAACGATCTTTAATACAGGTAAGTTGCACGTTTTTATCGCTTTTGGTTCAAAAGTTATTGGAACCGTACAGAGTGACAGACGGACACGGGAACGAAACTATAAGGGTTTCTTTTTTTTTTGGTTTTACCAACGAAACCCTAAAAAATCAGTAATAAGGTAATTTGAAGAAAAAAAAAACAAAAAAAAAAACAATAATACAATCTAATGAAGCACCCTTTACAAATAATAAGGCTAATCATTTATTTTAATCCGAAAGTAATCATGAAAGCAATTACCCTGTTAAACAAAATGATACACCCTGGTTAGATAATTTAAAAACTTAATAAGTAACTTGGATAACTGGTGAAATCCGCGTCATGAAAGAGTTGTAGACTGACGTTTCGCTTCCGAAGTTGAAGATACTTCCAGTATTGAAAGCGAAACGTTATGTAGTGTATTGACATAATTGAACATAATAATTTTGTAGTGTTTTGACAGATATTTTGTGGTACCACTTCATAATTATGACTGGAGAGTTTGGTAGAACGTATACAACAATATTGTTACCACATTTTTAGGGTATCGATGTCGTCCTAGAAAACCTTTTTAGTTAAACGTTTTTGCCCAAAAACAGAAAACCTATTGCGAAAAATTGGCGGCCATTTTACCCCCCTAAAAATTCAAACAAAACGCAAAAAAATGCCCTCCCCCCCCCCGC
>KZ651185.1:733376-748927 GCA_001010745.2 Gerris buenoi | reverse complement strand
TTTGTTTTTTTTTTTTGGTCACGTGAGCGAAAAATTACGGCAAACGGAAAAAGTTTACTCTCAATATCTCAGCAAATAGGACGAAGTTTTTAGTTTATAAGCACTCGATTTAAAGAGCATGAGTGTGAAATTGGTACCCCGCAATAAGAATCTAAATCGGTTAAGAATTGCGAAAGTTATGAACGCTCAAAGTTGAAATTTTGAAATTTCAGTTTATCGTAGAAATTTTAAAATTAATAAAAACTTTTTTTCGAGTGTTACATTTTCAAAACGTTAATAGGGTTTAAAAATTAATTATTTTTTCATACTGCTTTGAACCAAATGTATTAGCGCATATAAATTACTATAAAAGAAAAAAAAATAACTGAAAATAACCCATGTCTGTACCCCCAATGTACCCTGGACTTTGATGTACCATAACTCGATAAGAACGTGTACGAATAAAATTTTAATTTCTTTGGCGTGTGCAAAATTTAGTTCCCAATTTGGGCTCAAACGCTCAAAATCGTATTGATACATCCCTATGAGAAGATACGGTAACCGTAAAGAAAAACGTGAAAAAAGATAAAAATTGACACGAAAAAAACGTTTTTTCGATAAAAATTACCTGAAACGTGAAAAAGTTAAAAAATGTTTTTACACAACTTTAATGTACTCTTGAAGGGCTTTCCAACGATACCAATCATGCCAGGGTACTAATAATTTTTAATTTACCATAAGCAAAGGTAACCAACTTGGTACCCCTATTGCACGGGGTACACTTATAATTTCAAAGTCCTTCTTTCGTGTACACTTTACTACTATAAAGGGCTATATACCATATGAGTTTCATCACTATCCTAATAAAAGCACAAACGGTACAGGAAAAAGAGTAAAAAGTGGTGTTTTTCGACCGATTTTTCCAAACCGGTACTAAAAGTACCCACAGAGGTACAAATAAAAAAATATTTTTATCAAAACAGGTACAAAGGCGATAGAACCTGTATAGTTTCGAGTAGACAGGCGCAATTTTTGTGCTTTTGAATTTCACATGGTCCCTTACAGACGCCAAAGTACTAAAACTAGCCTTGTACCTGAACCCTTAAAGGTACGGGTACGAAAACTTCACAGTTCCTTGTAGTTTTCTTACACGCAACTTTTCACTGAAGGAAATTTCCGAGTCTAAAAATCCCTCGGAGCCTTTAGCCATATAGTGCGACAACAACCCCCTACCCGGACCCCAAAAGGTATAAAAGGGTACAAAAGTACCTCACAGGTACGATTTTCCGAAAATGTTTTTGCACACATTTGGTACATTTTCAAAGACCTTTCCAACTATACCTCTCTCGAACTCGTACCACCCCCCCTTCTGGTTCTACCCATGGAAAACGTCCTTTACATGGTCTTAGCTAACAAACTAAAAGTTGGACGAACGGGCCTTTAAAGAGGACAATTTTACCTAAAGTTCAAGACCCTTTTGAACGTTAAAGAACGAAAATAGGCAAAGTTACAGAAGGTCAAAGTCGAAATTTCGGAAAAATGTAATTTTTACGCGTTTTTCACCGAGGTACCTCCCTTCCCCCAGTAAAAGGTACTACAAAAAACGGTCGAAAAAGACATTTTTGCGTCATACGAAGCAGAGTAGAAAGGTCCTTTTTTCCCGTAGGGTTTACCCAAGTACTGCTTTGTACTCCGGACTTTAAAGTCCTGTAAAACAAAAAGTACTGGACGGATCAATACCAGATGTCGACGTTGCTCTGTAGAATTTAATAGAGATTCACGCACTAAAAGCCTAAACCCGTCCGACAGCGGCCCTAGGAGGAGATACGCGCCCCGTTTTGCGAAACGATAAAAAAAAGCGATTAAAAGTGTTTTTTCGTCGTTTAGGACCTGAAACGCGAAAAATTTCAAAATGTTTTTCCACAGTCTTTTCCTACTCCCCAAGGGCTTTCCAACGATATACGACACTCCTTACCAAATATCTCCGGTTTTCTGATCGGTGAAAACAAAATTTCCCGATGTCACCCCTATGCGGGGGTGCATGTAAAAAAAAAGTTCTCGTTACCGGCTATGGACCTCTGCGGGATCTACAAAAACCTTGAAAAAAAATTAAAATTTTGAATTATTCTAAAAGTTATACGTAAAAATGTGTTAAAAAAACGCCATTTTTGACCATAGACGATTTCCCGTTGAAAATAAACCCATTTCCCGGAACATTTCCCGGCATATAGAATTTTTCCTTAAAAATACACTATAACCTTAACAATTTCCAGAAAACTACATGTCTCTGCGACAAACACACCTATTAGTACAAAAATCCAAAAAACACCCTATTTCGACCTTTAGGGTCGATTTTCACCCTTAAGGAGTGGTTTAAAACAGCCCTTACCCAATGTTTGGTCAAGCGATTTTTAAGTTTCCTAACCGATTTTGACATTTGCAACTCGAAATTGTTCCGAAAATCAAGAGGCGGGGTATAATTATTTTTTTGTTTTTTGCCGTGGCGCCTTAAAATTAAGTAAATGTTTACCCCCCCCTCCGCCAGTTGACGAACAATGAAGTTGTGCCCCCACCCCACACCACAGCTCGGTCGGCCTGCGGCCTCCCTCGCAGACAGTCAATTTACAAAAATTAAGAGACAGACAGGCACACAGACGAAATGCCGAACGGTCGAGTTAAAACAGAGACCTCGCTACGCTCGGTCAATAAAAAGTTGAATGGATAAATTGAATTGTTCATTCCAATGTAAACCCGGGTTAAAAAAAAAATATATATTTTAAATGTAAAAAAATAATAAAAAGTTGAATGGATAAATTGAATTGCTAATTGAGGATTTAGTAGCTACAATATTTTTCAACTAAACTAAATTAATTAACAATTCATTTCCCGCAGTACGATACAATTAAAGTGATTATTTACGATGGTCTAGTATTTACCCTTGGTTAAAGGTAAAGGTTATCTATAAACATCTTATTTATCTACAAAAGTATCTAGTTAAGAAACCATTAACTAATTTAAAAACAACAACATCCTTCAACATTGAAAGACGAGTCTTATTACAAAAGTGAATCTGATTCCTCCTTTTATCGTTACGTACATAATAACTTTCAATTATAACGATTTCAGATGATCTTCAGCTCCATTATTTTTCCAGATGGAAGGATTTAATAAGGATCTGATTTCATTTTCAAGATCAGGCGAGTGGAAAGCCGTTTCAAAGGTTGCCAGGTATCTTCCTGTAGCTTGTGGCAAGATAAAAATAGTCGTGCGATTTTTCATTCGCACAATCAAGGTTCTTTTTACTTTTCGGTGTTTAAAAGTCGACTACATGATCACTGAGATTGATTACTGTAGGTTTATCACATCCGATTTATCGTAGCCTTCAGTCAAATAAAATCGTAATAGCTTACCTGCCGTAGCATTATGTTTCAAATAAACAAATATTATATACATTTTTTTCTATTTTGCAAATAAATGTGTATACAAATTTACGTATTTATAACGTTGAAAATTTTCTAAAGAATCATTTATTTTATCACAGACATCCTAAAAAAACTAAAAATCGGGGCAAGGTCCTGATTTAAAGAATTCACATTTTATATCGACCTCAATTGATAAACAAAGAGCATATTAAATTTGCTTTAAAAAAATGGCGTGAAAAAGAAATAAAAGTATAAATAAATTAGGTCAGACTAGGAAGAAATTGTTGACGGAGGTTAGGTCATATAAACGCATCGCATCAGTTCAGGTTATGAAAGAAAATTGTTGTAGCTATCGAGACGAGGGGACAATCAATCACTCAATTGACAAATCTAGGACACCTTTTTTATTTTAAGGACTCCAAGCAACTGATATTGAAACAGTGGAGCTAATGTAAGCTTGCTACAGAGATAACAACATGAATTTCAATACTCCTTAACAACTTTTTTTTTTTTGTCTCGAACGCGAACGACTGAATCGATTCAAAAGTTGATAATTGTGTTGTCTGACTGACTGTTACGTAGGAGACAGACTAAACGATAATAATAAAAGAACGATATTGATTATTGATGAGTAAGAGGATATACCTTTTTTAAATACTGATGGACTGATTGATTCAAATCAAATAATCAAATATTATGCTTGAGCAGTTTGATGAGTTAGATCAGTTGGATGAAACCGTTAACAAGCTTGATGAAGCCAGGTTCACACCTTACGATTTATCGTCCATGTCAAGTAAGTCGTTGTCGCAATATGTAGACAGTGTCTGACAAGATTGGAGATTGGATTAGATAGTTAAATTAGCAGTGATTCAACCTCAAAGAACTGATTCGACAAGATGGAGCTAGTAAACCAGCCTTCTAATCTTACGTTAAATCTTCAGTCTACACCCTCGTCCCTCTACGTGCGCACTTATTTGATTAATCGTTTGACTGGTTCTGTTTGTGTATACTAATTGTAGTTTATACAGCTGATGGAGCGCCATACTATCCCTGTGTCATCTATATTTAATATTTAGTTTATATTTAATAGTTAGTAGTCCTTCACGGACTTTTCTATAACAGAGTCAGTTGATTAGTTAGTTTTACTGATCTAATTGAACTTTAGTACAACTGATCCTTTTTATCAATGCTGAGGCCTAGTAGTAGTACTTTAGTACTCCTTACTAGCACTGGTAGGACGAACCACTTGTTCAAACCTTACAATTAAGCCATCTCTTAGGTCTTAGACCCTTTTTACGCCCCGTGGTGGAGAGTTCCAGTTACTTCACACATCATACATTTGTACATTGTACCGCCGCGCCGAAGCGAGTATGGTGTAGTCATTAGTAAGCTATATAAGCTTGGGTCAAAGCGAGGGGCCCCATAGTGGGTGTCCCTCACCCTGCAGCGTCCGCGATTCATAGATGCAATTCAGAGTATCCGAGATCGAACTCACGACCTCGAGTCGCCTCGACTTATTGATAGCTGAGCGAGCTCCTTAAGACCCTCAACCACGCTGGCCCCCAGGTTATAGTCAAAGAAAATCTTATAAATTATGGATAATACGGCTGATATGTCTACGCTCTGACCTGTAGTCATTCTATAACAACAATTGTTACTGCGTTCACTGGCTCACTTGAGGCCTTGCATGTATAAAAAACTAACTAATAGATAGAGAGTTTTATTTACTCTTGCGTTCGAGTGCAACGCTTGTACAAACGTGAAATTTAAATTTAAAATTAGAATTTTGGAAAGGGGAAAGACACTATCTCAAGACAAATCTATTTAGAAGCAGCGGAACTGCAATAAAGCGATCAAGATCAACAAGAGGGGGATGAATGTAGACACCCCAGAGAACTTCGTATGTTTAAAGCTGTCATTAGAAAGGTTTTACATAATATGTTTAATAGAAGATGATTATAATATTGTCATTTATGAAAAAAGCATCTGCTTAAAAATATCTTAACAAATAACCATTTTCCTGGAAACTATCTATTACAGCACTCTCAAAGTACGAACAGTAACAAGGATTACTGTTGAACCATTTTTTAAATTAAAAATAATTATTTACACAGAATACAAAAGAAAGAAGAAATTTAGGAGGAAGTCAAAGCAGAGATACAATAATCTGGTTACGGACAAATTCTCAAAGAGGTGAGATTTTGCTGGGATAATAATGAGTATACGAGTAAACTGGGCGTTTCTTCCATCTATTAACTATATTGTGTAGGACCATTGCATGAAAGAAACAAATATTCCTGATACAACTCGTACTAAAATTTCAAAAATACAAAATTCCTTCGTTCAGCGTTTTCTATTTGTTTTAGTTGTTAAATTTTTATTTTATTGATTTTTTTTCTAAATTAAAAATAGAAATAGTTTCTCTAATAGAATCGAAAATAGTTTCTCCGTGGAATTGAATCTACCCACTCGCTCTATACAAGTATCCCTACTTTCTCAAGAACTATATATTTTCCCCTTTAAAACTACTTATATTGGTTAAAAGCGTCTTAATGGACTGCAAAACTTTTATTGCGATTTTTTAATTTTAATTTATTATAAAGAAGAGTTTTTGAAGGGAAAGCTTTTGATTTTCAAGGACAATATATATTTTACTGTCCAAAAAGGAGAGAAAAAAAATTAACATTCTACCCTAGTTAATATGGAGGAATAAAAATTTGTAAATTTAATTAAAAATTTGTAAATTTAGATATTGATTCCTAAAGAAATAGTTTAAATAAAAATCATTGGTTTTATTTGTGTTATTTTTCTTCCTTCATTAGAGAAAATCTTGTATACATCACAGGACCAAAAAGTCATAGTACCCTCTCGCTATAATTAACTCCCTCGGCTATGCCTCGGGATCAAACTTCATGGGTACCTCGGCTACGCCTCAGGAACCAACAAAAACGCTCAGGGTGTAATGATTTTGTTTCCTCTCTTGGTGCGTAAATAACTATTCAATTTCATCAATATCGATTAAGCAGTTATGTCTTGACGCGTCTGCAAAGGACAGACAACAGTCAAATGAAAACAGACGACACACTTACAGACAGACTTTTAATAAGTAAATTTAGCAAAATGGAATGCTTGTGTTACCACAATATTTTGTTTCTCTTTATGTAGGTGTACTGCGTATTTTTATTTATATATATGTATATATAAATACTTAATGACCAGAAAATGTAGGAAATTAAACACTCGAAATTTGATTTCGACAAGACGCTCAACTTGATATTTCAAGTTTTCTACTCTGCTTGACTTATTTCTCTTTCTTCATGAAAGGTCCTCAAGTATTGGTTGAAGTACGCTGAATGCTGATGCTGATAGATAATTGCAGCCTATAATTGCTGGAAGCAGTAGTAAGATGCTTGGAGCTGGCAGAAGACATGCGCTCTTTTGATGTCGGTATTGAGGCCCCCACCCCTGGTAGCGCTACCTCTGAGCCCCGGTACTGGGAGACAGTCGTGTTCCGTAGTCCGCCGCGTTCAGTTGCTCGGCCCTGGCTGTACCGTGTCGAACTAAGTTTATTGGATTTACACTCGTCCACTTTACCACACAAACAAAAACTGGTACAGAAGTTCACTAATTTTTTTATTTTTATATTTTTTTGTTATTAAAAGTATATCCATGTATTTTATTCCCGCTATTATTATCACCATAGTTTTACAACAATAATAAAACAGAAATTCGTAATTAAATGTTTAATATTACAATTTAAATTTAAGATATTTATGTAATTTTNATTAATTTTAACCTTTTGCACCCATTATTTCTCTTCTGCATTCCCCCAAACATTTGTTTATTTTATTTTATTTATTATTAAGACATCTTTAAAAGTGCTCGTTAAAATTTTGAGGAGATATGAACGGTTTGTCCAAAATATCCTGCAGAAATTCCCCTAGTAATTTCAAATGTCATTTAATGCCGAATTAAAAATTAGATATCTAATCAACTACACTTTCAAATCCCGCGGGGATCACATTATTTTTTATGGAATTTTATCAAATCTTACTGGGTTTTCAGTAATATCTATATTATGAAATCCATCTCATTATCCTTTATTTTACACTCATGACGGCATGTGTCTAGTAATAGTGTGCTAGGAAGCTAATGTGTCACACTTATTTATTACCATACATTTTTTAAAGAATCAAGATTACGGGTATTTAATAAAAATAAAAATCTATTCTTAAATGAATTTTTTTTTATTCCCTTTTAAACCTCAAATATGAGCTCTATAAACTGAAACCTGAACGACTCTTTTTTTTTTTTTTTTTTTTTTTTTTTTTTTTTTGGCTAAATATAACATATAAGTTGACAATAAAGATATTCTCTCTATACTCCTCTACGAATAGATACCTCCTTTACAAGCAGGACCATTTACAGTTTATTGCAAAATATTACTCCTTATTACAGCGTTTAAACAAAAAGTGCTTGTGGTTATAGTACTTAAGTTTGCAACTACTTTAAACTTTTAGTTTATTAGTTAATTTTAAACTTAATGCTTTATAATAGGGATCTTAAACCTTTTTGGTTGAAGGGCCGACCATCTGGATATAATGGTCTAAAGCGGGCCGGATCAAGATAGGTAGGTCTAATGCGGGCCGGATCAAGATAGGTAGGTCTAATGCGGGCCGGATCCGGATGAAGCAAGCAACACTCAGCCTTTGGATTTTACAATGGTAGGGAATAATCCGGATAAGCACTATCCATTCTAGCCAAAAAGAACACAGTAAGAACTGTGCCGATATTTTTTTATGGTTAAATGGCTTTATGGGCAACTTTAAATTTTGAATTTTTTAAGCTTATTTGTTAACATCTCTTAAGGCGCAGTCCCACGCAACGTAGGTTGCGAGACTCCTGTTTTATACTTTTAAAATTAACCATGTTAAATACAAAAATCGTCCTTTATAGATCTATTTCAATTAATCTATTGAAATAAAAATTAATTGTATTCTAATTTTTTTAAAGGTTTTTTCCTACATTAGCATAAATGATTCAATTATTTAAATAAATTAATTAAACCTCAAATAATATTACAAATTATAAAGAAATCACTTATTTGATGATTTTGATCACTTATTGGTGATTTATAAAGTGCTTTGCTATATTCAATATTGTTATATTATTTTATTTTTAAAATAAAATATTATTGAATATTACGAATAAATGTGTTGCTTCTGAGGTTACCGAAGGTAACAGAAGATATGTGATTATCCTGAAGAACGAATTACATTTTTTTATATGTACGGTTTCAAAAATTCTAAGACAGAAATCGGTTTCGGACATCTGGGGTTTTTGGTCCCGTGTCTATCGGTCGGTGTTGCACTCAATTTTCTAAAAAAAAATTGATGGTAGTCCCATATAAGTTTTAACCTATATGGCTAAGTGCTCATTTGTTTCTCTTCCACATGCGCACAAACATACTTTTATTTACACCTATATTCACCAAAGTACTTACCTATCTCATTTTTTATGAAATTAAAATGGTTCGTCCAAAGTACCATGCAGATAGACCCAGATTAATTGTTACCGTATACGCTCTTTAAATGTTGCTCAACTGATACTTTAATTCATGTTAAGAATCAAATCATTTTGAAGCATTTAAAAAACGGGTAAAATTAAATTAAATTGACGATATTGGAGGCGAGGAAGCTATATGCCACACTAATTGGCGACCATTTTTTTAATTTGACGGGTTTATAAACTACCTTCAAGAAACATTACTGTTATTTTACTAAGGGAGAGTATCTAAATGTAATAGAATATTCTTAAATACATTAATGATTTAATAATTGCAAATTTAAGATTTGGATAAGTTTATTATTATGCTCTATTTTAAAAGTTTAACTATTGTAAAGATCAGTCCGATTTAACTCTAACTTAATTTTCCTTATACATACATTATATTTCATCGTGTAGTCCTTCCATTTGTTCGTTGTTTTGGGGTTTTTCTTGTTAGATTTATTTGTTATTCAACATATGGCCATAATTTCCAATTTGCTGACGGGGAATCGAACCTGGTATAACTCGCCTTTAGAAATTAAATATTTTGATCAATATGTCTAAAACTATATTTTTCGGGAATACGACGTAAATTTTTAGATTTTGAATTTAAATGAATACTTTTTAGTTTATCATCAATCAATAATTTTGATTGATTTACAGAAATAAATTAGTTATCTGTAGACGTGTGTATTTATTTAAAAGTGACTTATTTTATGCCATGAAAAAATATGATTTTAGATTCGATTAAAATTCAAATTCTTTGTGTATCGTATAAAGAACTGATTTGTTTTAGCCGTTTACCGGATTGATTTTAGATATCGAAATATGTATTTAAATTAAGAGTTCACAGGTTATTCCTTTGCAATTGAAGAAGTTGTACAACGTGTAAGCAGTACTAAAGGAATTTAGTTGTATTCGCTGTGCTCAGTATGCACTAGCGAACAAGGTACATTTGTCTGGAACAATAAACATAAAGTGGTAACATTGCCAGAACATTGGTTTTCACACTCTATTAACTATGATTTAGTCAAAGCTCAGAACATGTTAAAATGCTTTATACCATCTTCAGCCACCATGTTAAACGTTATAATAAACTTGTCTCTCTAACCATTTATTGAAGTATAACCTTTATCTATAACATTGTATTCTTGCACTTCATACCGACTGAAGCCAGACATTTTTAAAAAAAATAATACATAAAACAATTTTTACTGGAACAGAAGTATGTATTAATAACTAAAAACAATAATGTGACAGCTTTTAGTGACTTTCTTAATTCCATCATTATTATAGAAATTTTAACTAAATTAATTAATTAAATTAATAATGACTGAGTATTGAGTACTGTATTGTTATTAGAAGACATAGTGTGTGCAATTTTCAGCTTTCTAGGTAGTCATAATGTTAATTTTTAGTAAAAAATAATCTGCTAATTAGTTTAACACATAGCTTCCTCGCGTGCTATTAGTGGTCTCAAGGAAGTTCAATTTGTGGTTGTTTGAAACTGTTTAGATTCCTAGTGAGGGGTCACACTTATTTTTATTCAATAATAAAAGTGGGCAGACTAATTATTTGGGCTAACATAATTATTTATATACAAGTTCGAGAAACTATCTTAACTTCTTCGAAATTGCTTGAGTACTTTTAAAGATATAGGTGTTAATAAAAAAAAGTTTGGGCCCTGATGAAAGAGAAAGCAATGGAGATAAATAATTAAAAATAATATGACCAATATTGAGCTAATTATGACAAACCATCTAAATTTAATTGAAGTCGGACGAGAAGTTTTTAAGATAATATGTTGGTTCGCAAAAAGTTGAACGATTGACAAACCAAAGACTGTCTCGGATTTTTCTTGGAGTTTTGGTATGTAAATGAGACATAAGAAAATTTTCTTCTTCTGAACTATCACATTCTTTTCGGTGCCTTCAGTAAGGTTGGTTGCATTATACTCATCTGAATTTATTTTAAAAAAATAGATGGTTTGTCAAAAGTACAAAGTAGCCCACATATAGTGTCACATTAATTTTAACTGTCTGTGCACAATTAATTTTGATATATGACCCATACAACCACAGTTTTAATTCCTATAGGACCATTCGTCCGCAATCCGCAATAATAAGACGCGCGAAAGTAGTTGTCTGCATAAAATTATAGTTTAGGATAAAGGTGTTTCAAGACGAAGGTTTGTATGGAAATCAGATTAATTAAATGCAGTGTTGACAGTGACCTTTGAAGGGCAGGGTCGACTAGATTCGTGCTTAAGAGCCTTTCTTACCTACTGGGACTTGATCTTCATCTTCCCTTTTACTATAATTTTAATGAGGAACCCTCGTAACCTTTGACAATTTAATATTTAAGAAGAAGAAAAAATTCGGTCAAGTACTTGTCTTAGAAGAACATTGCTTAATGTATTCAATGTAAATTTTCATTGTATTCTTACGAGAAAAATAATCTTGTAGGAAAAATTTTCATGGTGAATATTTTATGATAAAATGATTTGCCTCTGAGTTTTTTATGGAATGTACTTTTGTGTAAATGAAGTTTAAGCTTTTAGGCTTATTTAAAAAAAAAAAAAAAAAAAAAAAAAAAAAAAACAGCAGACTACACACTCTACACCAGTTTTGTCCAAATTATTTAAAAGAGATTAAGCATTGAAAAATACTTTATATTGTTTTTACTAAATTAAAAAGAAATTATTACTTATTGTGATAAATGACTGTTTGCTCTTCTATTTAATTCAATATTGACTACATCACGTATAGTTCTTCAAAATCGATTTTAGTTCCTTGTGAAAACTGAGTTGGTTTGTGAAACTCGCTCGAACACATTTGCAATATCAAACCAAATAGCTCGCGGACGGTTAAAGGAAAATGTTGGGTTCGAAGTGTATTATGTATCTTCGAGACTAGGATTACCAGGAACATGGTAAAGGGATTGGAATATTTGCAATGAAATTGTTTATATCGGAGAGATGCAAGGTTATAGTCAAAGTAGTAGTAGTCTAGTACTTCCTACTACAACGTGTAGGACGAACCACTTGTTCAAACCTTGCAATTAGGCCATCTTTTAAGCCCCGTGGTGGAGAGTTCCAGCTACTTCACACATCATACATTTGTACATTGTACTGCCGAAGCGAGTATGGTATGGTCCTTAGTAAAGCAGTAAGTAGTAAAGCAGAATAGTCCTTGGTTCGCAAGCTATATAAGCTTGCGTCAAAGCGAGGGGGGAAAGTTCCCCATAGGGGGTGTCCCTCGTCCTGCAGCGTCCGCGATTCATAGATGCTATTTAGAGTATTATAGCACGGGATCGAACTCACGACCTCGAGTCACTTCAACTTATAGATAGCTGAGCGGGCGCCTTAAGACCCTCGTTCACGCTGGCTCCTAGGTTATAGTCAAAGAGAATCTTATAAATTGGATAATACGGCTAAAATGTCTACGCTCTGACCTAGAGTCATTCCATAACAACAATTGTTACGGCGTTCACTAGCTCACTTGTGGCCTTGCATGTTTAAAAAACTAACTAATACAAAAAACAAATTAAATTTCCAAAGTAATGTGGATTTCCAATTTAAATTGGGTTTCTATAATTTTCGAGAATTTATCCATGTTTTGATGTGTTTTACTCGTATATCCGATTTCGTTGTATCTCAAAAGAAATAGTAAATTTAAATGTTCATGCTTACTCGAAAATAACGTCGACTAAACTAAACACGTACATTTTAGCTTTAAGGGCCACTGGTGGAGTCTATAAATACAAGCTGTTCTAGTTCTAGGCACAAGAAGAATAAACAGCGTATATTTATTTAAGTGGGGGTTGTATCAGTTAAATTGAAGGTTCTCAGCTCAAGTAGTTTCTATGACTAAAGTTTCAATCGTTATTCTAACAAAACATATTGTCCCTTTACTTTGAATGAAACTCCTTTACAAAGTGTTCTCAAAGTTACGTTTTTGAAGCTTTTGATACTTGAAACTCTCGGATATATCCAAAGCTCTAAGTGAATTTTCACTGTCTTTTGTACTCGATTGCATTGGGAAACCTTTTCAGAAAACGAATTTTATATGTAGTTAATTTGTGTAGAGAGTTTAATTCACCTATTCATCGCTTAAATGTAAAATAACGCTTTTAGATTCCTTTTTATAAAATATGTTAAAGAGTGTATTCAGTTGGTTAGCAAAAGTTTACTTAGAGAATATGACGAAGTTTTCATTCCTTGCGGCTATAAGCATGATATTTAGAATTTATTATTAAATTTAAATTCTACCATTTTCTACAATTTAGTTATTGTGAAAAAAATCTAGTGATTTAATCAAAACTCGACATCATAACTAAATATTTTCTTGTTTTAAAAAATCTATGTTATCTATTTTGCGATATTATAAAATAAGCTCAGCCTCAATCTTCAAGTATTCGTCGAATACAAATCCTTGTGATGTTTGTAGAACCCCTGCACATTCAATACGTGTGAAGAAAGTCGGAAAAGATAGACACGGATGGAAAGTTGTATGCTATTAATGTGAAAAAGACGATAATACCCCAAAGACTGAGGGAAGATGATGCAAATAAGCTCAAATTAGCTTTCGAAAAGTTTAAGGAAACATTATTTGAAAAATTAAGAGAAATTGAAATAGAGCGTACTGGTAGATAGAGGGCCTATATTATTCAGATAGATAATTTATTTTATAAATAGATTTTAGATAGGATAATTAATTTATAAGTTTGTTAAGTTTATATAGAATTAAACTAAACTTAGATAGAATTAAATAAATCTCAGGCGCTTCAAATTTTGTCCTAGGAGATAGATTAAGAGAAATAGATTTCACTGACGATTTCAAGTTTATACAAAGTTATATAGGTAATAATTATTTTCATATTTTCATAATAAATTATATTGCAATCTTACAAAAAAAAGTATAGTATACAAATTAAATGGGTTCGAGCTTGCAAGAAAATTATTGTGACGATCAAGTTGTCGATAAACATAAATGAAAAATTAGCTGGCCTCGGTCTCGAATTAGGATCCAAGTGATAAAAAATATGCAATTTAGTTTGTAGGTGCCGTCCAAAAACACTTACTGCCCGGAAGTATGTTATTCCTCCACCTTGGGAGTAATACATACTAAGATTGTAAATTCTAGGACACAATTCTTTTATACAGTCTGTCCCAAACAAGAGTTAGTGCGTTAACAGCGCGGGAAATCGAGTGACACACAGATTGGCCAACCTCTCTGAGGGAAAAGCATTTATCTATGCATAGTTGGCCCGACCTTTTGTCCGAGAAAATCTCGAGCTCTCATTGGCTCCCCACCCCATTTGCTATTTTTTCCCGCGCTGTCAACGCACTAACTCTCGTTTGGGACAGACTGTAGTACCACATCACTTCACAGGAAATATTTAACTTGTTGCTACATTTATTAAAAATTATAATTTTACCAAATTGTAAATAATCAGAAAGGTCAACGCAAAATCCTTGCCCAGATAAGAAAAAAAAGTTCCACTTTCCCACTACACGTAGGAATCAATGAAGTAGATAAACAATTTAGAAGTTGACAAACTAAACAAACAATCCCATTCAAGCATTAAAAGTAGTAAACAAGATTATTACTACGTTTCATGAGTTTTTAAAACTGTTTTGGTTTCGAACCAGAAGTGTTTCTATCACCTAAAGTGTTGAGGAGTTTCGATAACAGTATTTACATCAATTTTGAAAACTATAAAATCCCAGACTAGTTGTAGTTAAGTCAGGTTATCATATCTCTGCTCATCCTACCTACTGCGCATGTCTCAATTCTGTTTTCAATTCAATACCCGTTTCTATGGTATTTTTCAAAACAGTTTCAATTCAAACCAAGAATTTTTCTGTTGTGAACTTGAACTCAATACGTTTTGAAATCACCGTTTCCATGTCCATGCGAGGTTTTGAATACAAAAATAGTTTTCAAAATGGTTTTGAAAATGCATAAAAACGTTATAAATTTTAATTAGTTCTCGAGGCATACATAACTACTGAGGTAATAAAAACGTTAATAATAACGCGTTGTAGGCTAGGTTAGACGAGGTTTGTGTACAACTGACAATAAATCACTCACTTATCAAATGAACATTTCTCCTCCGCTTTACAACTGCATATTTGACTGACATAAGACTTTATAACAATGATTAAAATAACGGCTTACGACTAATAATCATTTATATAAAGGTATATTACAACTTAACATAACTATAAGGATCGATGATAAATAAGCTGAAATCTCTATAATAATATTATAGGAAATAATAAATTTAATGGCCTTAATTGGCCTCATAATTCGCTCAAAAACATTAGCTATGCAGTTGAGATTCCAGGGCAAGATCAAACTCCTTCGGACAAAAATTACACTGTATATTTCAGTATTGAAAAATGAAACATCTGCCGTCTCATCTTTAAAAATATATTATATTTACTGGATAAAGCTAGAGCGTTATCTTTTGGTTGTATTCATTATAAGTACGCCCTACAGCTGATCTAGTAATAAAATAACGAGATTCTAGGGATAAGATATTTTTGATAATGTGTGTATGTATTTGTGTTTATATATTACAAATATATATATATAT
>KZ651185.1:646810-663300 GCA_001010745.2 Gerris buenoi | reverse complement strand
ATTTAATTTGGGGGATGCAGCTTTCCCAATTAAGAGGGAACAATAATTTATTAATATTTAATAAATGAATAAATAATTATGATATATACATACCTATTATAATATTATACTGCATACCTGTTTACGAAACTATTTGTAACTTAATATATGTATATTACTGTCTTAAGTATTGCATCTGATTTATTTTAATAAAAGATGAGCACGATTTTCCTTGCACCTTCGGCATCTATTTGTCTGATGTAACTCGATGATTTTACATAAGTGGAATGTTGAAGATTCATTTAAAAAAAAGGGGGAAAAAATAATATAGAAGTATATTATATTGATTATATTTTTGTTTGTTGGTTAACGGTTGTTTTTTTAATTCCGTGATAGGATGTGTAGGAGTGTGTAAAGTGTACTCGGTAGTGTCGTGAAGTAGAATCAAGGTGAGGTAAGGAAAACACAATAAAGCCAAGGTTGTCCAGTTCAAGGTTGTGGGAGAACACAGCTGTCTTGAAATCGTACAGGTTGAATTCACATAACTCGTACATACAAAGTCTTTTTTGTATGAGGCCTTTTTTATTTCGTTTCTTTTGTCTGGATTTATCATAATAAATCCACTAAATAGTAATTGACGTCGTTCAACTTAAACATCTAGTAAATATACATACATGATATTAGAGTCTGAAATCGAGATTATGTATATAAGAAATTAGGTTATCTTTAGATAAGGGGTAGAAAGAAATATTCTCATTTAGTCATTTTCATCCCATTCTTGACATCATAAGACCTAATTATACAGTTTTTGTTTCATTAATTCTAATAATTCGTCATAAAATATATATTTCACTCATCAATAATTTATTTCAGATGATTAGTGTCGAATGAATTATAAATAATAGGAATATATATTGTGTAGAATTATTGAAACATAAAACTCCTAATTATGGTATGAATAATTTAACAAATATTAATGTTAGATACTTTATAGAAACAATCAAATATGCACTTCTGCATTGTGCTTGGTATGTTTACCCTAGAACGCTAAACATACTTTTTAACCTCTTATAACTAACCTTGAGTCAAATTGACTCCCTAATCTATTATACCTAGTTTTATTAAATATAAAGGCCTAATAAGTATACTAGGCATCGCGTGGCTCTATCATTGAAGCGAGCGTATAGTAATAAATGTGTGTTTTCACGATCTTTATTAATTTAGAGCGGTGTCGCTGTTGGTTTTACTACTAATTTAATAACATTTAATTTGCTAAAAATGTTCGTCTCATCAAATAGATTAATTTAGAATTTTTTACCGTCCTAAAATTCCAATTTTAATTTTGATGTGCACGTTTACGCGAGCGTTGCGCGCGATCGCTTGGACAGACAACGTTGTCCAACGAACTCGTCCTGAGCATTGTTGAAATGAACATGTGTACCAAATTTAATCAAAATCGGTCAACTTTTACTCAAGTTATCGTCGTACGTTTCACACACACAGACAAACACATAGACAAACACGGAGCATATTTCGTTGAATGTAAGAAGCTCGCTACGCTCGCTTCAATTATTTAATTTATTATTTAAGTCGTACAGAAACCGGCGATTATCGCCTCACATACTTACGTGAAGTGCGCCTTACTTGTTTTGTTATGAAACTAATAAAAATTAATTATTTTAAATAATAATCGAGTAATTTATTTCATGACGTGGCCTACATTTCATCCAATATATTAATACTACGATGCAGCCAATGATTCCTAGCTTAGTTATATAGAGTCATAAGTCTTAATGGTCTATTAAGAATGATTAATTTTAATGTTTAACTTATTGATTTTTTTTTTTTTTTTCTTTCAGGTCTTTACTGCAAACTCCACCTTCGAACTAAATATTCTGCGCTGCCATAAATTGTAAGCTTATCTTATTTATTTATTCTTTAAATTTCCTAAATTTATTATACTTAAAAATCCGACTCTTTATTGATATAATATAATGGATACAGGAATGCTGATCAATAAAGGATTTCTTAATCTTCCAATTTGGGCAAAAGAAATTAAAGAATCAATCTACAACTAGATTAAGTGGTTTTTGTAATATATTGCAAAAACAATGTTCGATAAAGATTTATGAAACCGTAACATGTGGTGAAATTCCCCATACTCACATCTCAACATATTGATTTCATGTACACCAATCCATTCTTGTTTTAATTAAAATGATCACATTCTGAGGCAATAAACAAACTACTTCCTCTCAATACCACGTCATGTTCACGAAAAATTACCATAGTGCTTATATTACATACCGGCCATCATCTGCTTTCCTCAAATCGATACAGCATATTTTCCCTATTCAGATTCTCAGTGAGGAACTGAATTGGCGTGTCATTTGGTTGGTTAATGAAAGTAGGTCTTATTTAGGGTGAAACTTCGTCTAGGGGGCATCTTTATGGGACTTAATTTGTAGCTATAGCCTTGGCCTCGCTCCAGCTTTTGTCTTTTGTCTTACGAGTTCATTAATATTGTTCTTACTAAAAGTCCACCCAGGTTTCTCTATTATCGAATTTTCAAATTATCTTTTCAAATTACCTGAAACATTTATCTGAATATAAATATAAAGTGCTGCAGAATTTACTCCCATATATCCATAGAGGTGATACAAATTTGGTTAAAAGATGTTTGTAAACTTTAGCTTTCACAAAATAAAAATTGGAAGACACTGTGGTGATGGTAACTTTCAATCACTTTTATACTATGAAAAAATTGTCCCAAACTGCACGTAACTCCCTTGCCATTGTGATAGGTAAACATTTTTCCTGGACTCGGAGCAATGATTTCGTTACACGTCAATGATATGGGTGGTCACTCTGTGTCCCCTGATATTTTTCTTTGGCCTAACTCAAAGCTGATGTTTACTAACGTCGTCTTTATCCCTCAAACAACTTAGGAAGAAGATAAGAGGAGAAATCGACGGCATTTCTCTATTTAGGGTGAAGAGGGTGATAGTGATGGTAAACTTTAAGCATTCATTTTGGGTGTTTCTCGCTAGTAACGGCCGCAACTTGGAGGATATAGTTTTCAAAAATAAAAAGAATTTTTCGTATCTTTTAACGCTGTTTTTTTATTATTAACCTTTGAAATATGGGATTCTATTCTGCCGCATTCTGTACTTGTGATCAGACATTTTATTTTAGCCGGGACGGTTATGTTTTCAGAGCACGTTCCTAACATGTTTGTTATGTGTTCCAGAGGCCCGTCCGTGTTTAACGTTTTGTCTCACTTTGTTATTCTTGTTTGTCCTAGTTTTTATCTAGTAAGAGAATAAGAAATCATACATGTTTCATGTTGGTGTTGTGACTTTTGCACCATGTGGTTATTATTTTTTTAAACCTAGGGGTAGAACCCTAATCGAACCCTAAGACTTGGGTTCTAAACTCGGAGACATAGACCACATAGATGTTTCATTGAGCAAATCCAACAGTTTAAGCGGCTTTCACACTGCGAGCGAGGCCGAGCCGAGCGTTTTTGTATTCACACAGCGGGAGAGACCGAGCGAGGCCGGGCCGAGCATTTTTGTATTCACATTGCGCGAGAGACCGAGCCGATAAGCCGATTATCTGCTAGTCCCCGTACAACCGTATACAAAGCGTTTTCAGGGACTGAAAACGCTTTCCGGCGGCCGAAAACGCTTAGCTAACAAAAACGCTCGGTCTCGCTCGGCGTTTAATGTAAATAACCCCATGCTAATACATACCCATGTATTTGTTTCTCAAGCCGAATCGGCCTCACTCGGTCTCGCACGCAGTGTGAAAGCCGCCTTAAGGGGGAATAGCCATTCACACATCCACTTGACATGATTGATCATCAGTGTGGTTTGTCTTACCTTTCTGCACTTGAAGTTCACGCACTCATTATACCTTTCTTTAAATGTTTCATCATTATCTAACTATGTATATAGAACAAGTAACAAGCTACTACGCCTATATGATTCTCTTTCACATTCACAAGTATACATTTAATTACACATACCTTTAAACGTACCTACTCATCTGATTTTTTAGAAATTTGGATTGTATGTCGAAATTAGACCACAGATGGCCCTATATTAATTTAAACCGTCTGCGCTATTTAAATTTATTAATGCATACCTTTATCCATATAAAACAATTTTAATTTGATTTTTTATTACTTCTTCAAAGCCAAAATAATTTAAGAATAAATATTTATTCTATTTATACTCAATAGTAAAATATCGTGTTGATAATCTACATTCTTTCGCTGATCGGATTATCACCAGTTAAAAAAATGATGAGTCAACGATCATTAATGAACAAAACTAAAACTTAGAAGAAATAAAAAAGTATTAAGTATTAAAATAAGATATTATAATGTTGATGTAAGTAAATAGCTTTATTATTTTGTACATAGTTGTAAATATAGCTGGCGACACGTGTAACCTGTTTAAAAAATATATTAGCCTGAGGGTGGGTTTTATTTATTAAGGCTTGCAAAGCTTTACAAACCCGACTTGTATTTCGCTCCGTTCAAAGCGTCCTTAGTTGATGGTTTCACTTTGATTGATTACAAACGGTGGTTCTGAAAAGGCCCGTTCCTTAGCCTCGAGCCAAGGTCCAAGCTAAATGCTGCTCTACAAGCACGCCTGGTCGGTTCTCGACCCCGTAAAGATTGTCAGGAGATTGTGCCCTGAAAACTTCTACACGCACGAGACCAAAGGGAGTGTTTTTCATATAAGGTAATGTCAAAAGGTCGAAGCGTTGCTGTTTTGCTGAGGGTGATTGTTGTTTGACTTCTGACGAGAAGTCGAGGACTTAGCTCGAGTAAAGAATCAAACATTAACCGTGTCTTTGATTTAAACCTTTTACTCTCTTTTCTTTCCATAAAGCTGACCTTACTTTAGAGCATAAATGGAAAAGCAATATTTTTACATGAAATAAATACAATGAATCTTAAAAATGCCAATTGGTGTTACATTGCTTCCTCGCGTGCTATTTATTATACTATAATGATTTTATGCTTTAAAACATAGGTATTACAAAATCCTTATTTTATATCGTTAATAGATATAAACTACGGTCAAGAAACATTAATATATCTCACCTATAGCTTTATTCTTATATTAAAGTTATCTTCTAACCCCTTTCATATTTCTATATCCCCCTTCTATTTATGATAAAAAATATAATAGGCAAAAATCCTGAATTAGTAATTGACTCCGATTACTGGACCAGCTAAGTTTTAATAGTTAATCTTCTTGTCTTAGATAACATCCATAACATGCTATGCTAACATGCTATTACTAAGCAAAGGCTACCACATTTTTTCCAATAAAATTGAATCTTTGTTTTGATTTGTTGGTCTTCACATAACTTGTTTAAATAGATATCTAAACTAATTTAGAAAAAAATAATTTAATTTTTTGATCTAAACTAATTTAGATCTTCTTTTAATTAATTTACTTTTTTCTAAATATAAAATTAAGCTCGTTGCCGCGGGCCTAAGAATACATAGATATCAATTGTTTAACTATCGCATACAACAACAGGAAAAGTACTGTCACTTAATTTTCAGATGGTTATCACTTTACTTGTTTTAAGGTCCCCTAAGTACAAATAAGTGGAATTTAAAAAATGTCTGTCTGTCTGAAATTTGCATAAATGTTCAGAAAAATCTAACATTGAGATTAAATGGAGAAATTAATTTTATTACACAATTCCCACAATTTTGATTTAACCATAATAAGTTGTTTTAACGGGAAAAATCTAGTTTTTGGGTTGTTGTTGGTAATAAATCTGAATTTGCTGAAAATCGGAAAGGAAAAATTACTTGCTGAACATTTTTTATTATGTATATTTCTTTATTTTGCTGGGAATTGTAAGTTTTAGGTCTATACAATAAACTTATTATATTCTAAATTTATTGTCGGATTTAAATTCAACCTAAAAATGTAATATGAGAACGTTTGGTTCGAATTACTGTTCATTAAATAATATAGTTCACATTAATTAACATAGGACTAAAAATAGTTAAGAAGCAAAGTTTATTTCGTAGAAGAAAGAATGAAAAATAGCCATCTTTTGGTAGAAAAACAAACTCACGAAAGAAAATACATACTCGTATGTATTGTTCCTTTATACCAAAATAAAGGTAATATCCCTAGAGCTTTAAAACATGATTGTAATAAAATTGTTTCAACGAAATCTAATATTTATTTATACTGCTGTCTTTTTTTAGTAAAAAAATCAATAGAACAGACAATTCAGTGTTTCCTAGAAATTTTATTCCTTCAAATCTTAACTATGTACCTTATTTATTTTTATACAAACAACAACATGTTTTTAATTTTATTTGATGTGTTATTATTTAGACATGATTTCAAACTGTTTCGAAGAAACCACCTTCTCCATTTAAACTTTAATTTTACCTAACATTATTGAATAAATAAAAAAAGAAAGAGGTCTTGAAAATATAAAATTGTTATTTTTACTCTGCCATGCCTAGGTATATTGTTAAATATTTGCGAATATACTACTAGATATAACAAAATTGCATATTTTTTTAAGCGTTAATAAGATTTGTCAAGGAAATAGAATAATGGAAAACTGGAAAGCCTCTCTACAGAATAGTGTTTTATTTTACGAAACTATAGCCTTCGGCCTATCGGTCATCATCAGTGCCTATAATAAAATATAAATATAGCTACAAAAGTACCATTAAAAACAACTTTAACTTTTAACTTTTTTAACTTTAATGTAGTCAACCCTATTTACTTTTAACGTCTGTTAATGAAATTTATCCTTAAAACTAAAAATAATTTTAACACTAGAATATCCTTGATGTATAATACAAATATAGTAGAATTCTGAAATATAGAACTAAAATTAATTTAGTTGTTTTTATGCCAAAAATAAACATAAATAATAATATGTAATTAAATTTTATAATAAATACTGCTCCTTTTGAAACGATCCCTTTTCGCATTTGATTTAAATCCTCTAAATTTAGATCCCGTTTGAGAAATTTATTTCCTTTTCAGTCTAGAGTGAATTTTAGAAAATCCAGAGTCCAACCTTCCCTCATTTCAATGTGAAATTACTAAGACTGGAAATCTTGAGACGGATTTAGAACGCTGATTCTATCTTAGCAAAGCTGCATCTCCGATTATTCTATCTCTCGATTCAATTTCTGGTTATTTTTAAGTTCAATGTTCTTACATAACCATTTCTAAAATAATTTTTAAGATGGTTTTGACTTTTACCAAATTCAGAGATGTGACACATTTTAGTTTAATAGTATTCTTTTTAAATGTGTATTGACATAATATATTAATTTTATACTCATTTATTTATTTCATTATAAAAATCTGTTGGATTTGTGTAGGCGTGAGGATAGTTAAATTTCTTAAGGCGCGTCCACACTATGCCGAATGAGGCCGATCGGCACGTTCGGCACAGTACATTTGGGTCGGCATGATATCCCTATTACATTAGTAGTGTGGACGCCCCGATAAGTACCGAACTATCTCAAGTGTACCCGCAGGATAGTAGGAAATAGTCTGCGAACCTCACTTTATGAAAACAATCTACTGACTGAAGCCGATCGGCACGTCCACACTACAAACTTCGGTTCGGTTCAGCATTCTTTGATCAGGACCGAGCCAATTCGGGTTGGATCAATTCGGCACGATTCGGTTCGGCTTTCGGCACGTCCACACTAATTCGGCTTTGCCGATCGGCATAGTGTGGACGCGCCTTTAATGATAATGTCTTAGTAATCTTCGAAACGGTCACGATTTGGTAATTAAAACAAGCGATTATAATCATCTAAAAGTATACCTTTGTAGGTTTAATTTTTGGCGCATTATTAAAAATTTGTTGCTATAAAAAAAAACAAAAAAAAAAAAACAAAAAAAAACAAAAAAAACCTGTAAATGTTACAGCAACCAAACCCCGATAATCTCACGATACCTTTTTAGGTTTTTTAGATGAATCAAACTACTGTACTGACAAGCAAATCGTATGTAAATCAAGTATTTGTCGCAAAACCCCACCCTTGGGGGAATTAAAGCAAATGAAACTAAATTATAATACTTTATTGTTGGATAGGAGTTTTAGACATAAAAATTGTAGACCGTATTTTGTGCATTCTAGCATTCTCTCCTCAATATGGAGCATACAAAAATACAAAGTATGTACTTCGAAAAATGCATTATTAATTCGTTTGCAGATTCTGAAGAAAGAAGATTAGCCAAATTTTGACAAGCAACTTGGCGTTGATAAACCAAGCTTACGGATGTACTCATTTGTCTCGTATTTTTAACAAATAAAATATTTCAACCAAATGTTCTCTTTAGAAATATAAAAATAGAGCTATAACTACATTAATCCGATATAAAAAGAATTTGGGGATATATAGAAATCGGTTTTATAGCTATGACTGTCGGGATGCTCTAAAATAATATAGAGAGATAAAATATGTATTGTGGTATCGCCATTTTGGATTTGGAGATTTTTTGGATTTACATGTAAGAACTACGGAGCCAAAATTATCTTTTTTTTGTATTTGGTCATGCAGTAAGTAATTTACCAATTTCGATGCATTTCTCTACAAAAACCTAAAAGAAGTAAATAAACAAATAATTTATTAAAAAAAGTTCCCACAATTTGTATTTCAAAAATTTATTTTATGCTTAATTTAATTTCGAATTTATCACTATAGTTTGTTCTCCCAGGAAAAATCTACTTTCCGAAATATTAGTGACAATAAATTTTATTCAGCTGAAAATTGAATCTCATTATAAACTGCTGTCGTACATTTTTTAAATATATTTAATTATAAATAATTGAATATATCATCACCATCACACACGACAAAGATAAATTACAAGCGTGAATTTAAAATNTAATTTAATTTTTTGATCTAAACTAATTTAGATCTTCTTTTAATTAATTTACTTTTTTCTAAATATAAAATTAAGCTCGTTGCCGCGGGTCTAAGAATACATAGATATCAATTGTTTAACTCTCGCATACAACAACAGGAATGTACTGTCACTTAATTTTCAGATGGTTATCACTTTACTTGTTTTAAGGTCCCCTAAGTACAAATAAGTGGAATTTAAAAAATGTCTGTCTGTCTGAAATTTGCATAAATGTTCAGAAAAATCTAACATTGAGATTAAATGGAGAAATTAATTTTATTACACAATTCCCACAATTTTGATTTAACCATAATAAGTTGTTTTAACGGGAAAAATCTAGTTTTTGGGTTGTTGTTGGTAATAAATCTGAATTTGCTGAAAATCGGAAAGGAAAAATTACTTGCTGAACATTTTTTATTATGTATATTTCTTTATTTTGCTGGGAATTGTAAGTTTTAGGTCTATACAATAAACTCATTATATTCTAAATTTATTGTCGGATTTAAATTCAACCTAAAAATGTAATATGAGAACGTTTGGTTCGAATTACTGTTCATTAAATAATATAGTTCACATTAATTAACATAGGACTAAAAATAGTTAAGAAGCAAAGTTTATTTCGTAGAAGAAAGAATGAAAAATAGCCATCATTTGGTAGAAAAACAAACTCACGAAAGAAAATACATACTCGTATGTATTGTTCCTTTATGCTTTATACCAAAATAAAGGTAATATCCCTAGAGCTTTAAAACATGATTGTAATAAAATTGTTTCAACGAAATCTAATATTTATTTATACTGCTGTCTTTTTTTAGTAAAAAAATCAATAGAACAGACAATTCAGTGTTTCCTAGAAATTTTATTCCTTCAAATCTTAACTATGTACCTTATTTATTTTTATACAAACAACAACATGTTTTTAATTTTATTTGATGTGTTATTATTTAGACATGATTTCAAACTGTTTCGAAGAAACCACCTTCTCCATTTAAACTTTAATTTTACCTAACATTATTGAATAAATAAAAAAAGAAAGAGGTCTTGAAAATATAAAATTGTTATTTTTACTCTGCCATGCCTAGGTATATTGTTAAATATTTGCGAATATACTACTAGATATAACAAAATTGCTTATTTTTTTAAGCGTTAATAAGATTTGTCAAGGAAATAGAATAATGGAAAACTGGAAAGCCTCTCTACAGAATAGTGTTTTATTTTACGAAACTATAGCCTTCGGCCTATCGGTCATCATCAGTGCCTATAATAAAATATAAATATAGCTACAAAAGTACCATTAAAAACAACTTTAACTTTTAACTTTTTTAACTTTAATGTAGTCAACCCTATTTACTTTTAACGTCTGTTAATGAAATTTATCCTTAAAACTAAAAATAATTTTAACACTAGAATATCCTTGATGTATAATACAAATATAGTAGAATTCTGAAATATAGAACTAAAATTAATTTAGTTGTTTTTATGCCAAAAATAAACATAAATAATAATATGTAATTAAATTTTATAATAAATACTGCTCCTTTTGAAACGATCCCTTTTCGCATTTGATTTAAATCCTCTAAATTTAGATCCCGTTTGAGAAATTTATTTCCTTTTCAGTCTAGAGTGAATTTTAGAAAATCCAGAGTCCAACCTAACACGACAAAGATAAATTACAAGCGTGAATTTAAAATTTATTTTTAATCAGCAACGAAGCCAATATTTTTCGTAGACATTCTTGTTGTACTAGTTTTTCTAAATCTTAGATGAATTTTATTTCAGAAAACTCACTATTCTGGGGAAGAATTTAAATCATATCTAGAATAATGAAAAACAAAATTCTCTTTACAAAATGAATTTTTATTTTGCTTAACTAGTTTTCGATCTCTTGGCCATCATCATTGCCGGTAAAAGGTAAGGGAAAAACCCGACGTTAAGTCACATAAGACCTAAAAAACGGGCTCTTTAAATCGTTTCATTGCGGTATTTCTTGAAAGGACTATAAATTTTAATATCGTTGGAATTTTGAAAAAGAAAATCTATAATATAAGAAGCAAAATGGAAAGATAACGTTTATAAAAAAAAAAAAAAAAAAAAAAAAAAAAAAAAAAAAAAAAGAAAAGGAAAAAATGTTCCTAAATTTTATTGGTGAAATTGAAAATAGGCCGGAAAATTCTTGTTCAGGATCAACTTATGGTCAAACAGAACCATTGTGGTCAGAGGGAATAAGAACTACTATAGGGACTTAGCGACCTTTTCTTTAACCTTACCACAGTAGAATTTCTAAAGGCTTTTTTTCTCCGAGGTAATTTTCTCTACTGTGGGAAAGGTAAATCTGACAAAAAGATTTTTTTCGAGAAAGGAATTCGACCCTTACACTGGAACAAGTTAGAGGATTGCTTAGGGATAATTTATTGAGGAGAAGTCAGTGCTTTTTTTTAAAAAAAAAGAAATAAAGAAAATTGTTTATTTTACCGACATTTAGATTCTGTTTAGAATCTTGATCGTTGCTGATAAATGGTAAAAGGAGATAACTTTATTGACCTTATCTTTGCTTTTCTATTCTTCTTATTGATTTGCCCTTAACAGGATGGCAACGTCTGTAAAATACATATTTTTAAAGCTTCTAATGTAAATACAAATTAGTTACTTCTATTCCTGAGTTTGGTTTGTTTTTTTCCATAAGAAGAACTTAAATAAATAAAAATATAGATTTGTTATACCAGAAAAAATACCGTAAGTTAATTACTAAGAGTAAAATAACCAGTTTGCAGTCAAACTACTTTACCTATTGTTCTTGATAGAAGGATGTAGAGAGGCGGATAAAAATTCACACCTATTATATTATCGTCATTTTAGTTTAGAGACTCCCGAGAGTCCCGTGTTCTTTTCTCGGCCTTTGGGTTTTTATTTTTATAATGTATGTATTTCTTCCTTCTTCTTTAACTACAACTAAAAACTTTAAGTAATTGAATCCCTTGGCATGGATTGTAATTTATTTCAAATTTATCACACTGTACCAAATTTCTCAATTCACGCTAACAACATTGAACTTCATCAATTTTACTTTGATTTTTGATTTTTTATTTTTGATTTTTATTTTATTTTTTTTCATACCAATCTGTCTTATTAAGGTCAAGAAATTTGTTTATTCAATTTTAATTTGACTTGTAGATCAATTTGTATTTGTAAGGTAATAAATTAACAATCATTATCAATTTTACTTTAGTATGGTAAAATAATAATGAACTTTAACATTGTTTTTTATCAATCTGTCTTAGTATGGTCAATACATTTAACTTAACATTTATTATTTGTGCCTGTGCTCTCTTGAAAAGCGTTAACCTATCCTCAACTATTATAATTTAAAAAATTTTCTTTTTTCCCCCCAAAAAAATGCTCCATTTACCCTTAAGCTGGTTTTACACGGGTAGAGTAAACAGTAGAGTAGAGTAGCGAGTAAAATTGGTAGAGTGGGAAGTAGAGTGCACTCTACTCGCTACTCTACTCTTCTGTTCACTCTACCCGTGTAAACCCGGCATTAGGTACGATTTCCCTAGACCTGAAACGGTAACCAGTAACATGCAAACTCAGTAGAGGAGTCATCAGGGATAGTCGTTGGACGACTATGGTTGGAGTCGTGGCTAGGAAAATAAAGCTTTTTTAGCCTGACAAAAAAGACAAATAGAAATAATACAATTTCTTCTTCTTTTATTTTCT
This sequence comes from Gerris buenoi, assembly GCA_001010745.2. Taxonomy (NCBI): domain Eukaryota; kingdom Metazoa; phylum Arthropoda; class Insecta; order Hemiptera; family Gerridae; genus Gerris; species Gerris buenoi. The sequence continues at coordinate 650,665 of KZ651185.1, read as the reverse complement.
GAAGGTTTTTAGTCTATAATTTTCAATTCAAGAAAGAGAGGGAGAGAAAAATAAAAAATTCCTCATCTTGACTTTTTTGGTTGTATAATAGAAAATAGTTTTTCCTCATTATAAAAAAATGAGGTGAAAAGGATAAAAAAATCATGGAATAGAGTTTAATTTGTTATTTCAAGTTTTTTTCACCTGGTTTTGCTTCGAGCTTGGATGGTTGTTGGCCCATACTTTGTTAGGAGCCATCAGAATATGGTCCATGCCTCCAGTGTTAAGGGGTGCATCCCTGTTATAAAGTAACGAGCCCATATATCTTACTTACCTCTCATATCCTTGTCTCAGCCCATCTCTGTGATTTATTGTTACCTTTTCAAGTCTCCTCTTCTACGCTTGTTTGCCTTCCACATTTTTTTTTCTTTTTCTCTTAAATTTTTATTTTTTAACACCTTTGTCTTTACTTTTTTAAAAAAAAAAAATCTTGATGATTATAATTTTGATTATTAAAGCACTGGGTTTTGATATTAAATAGTATTTTTTAACACCTAGATATATTCAATATTCACAATAGGTAAATGCTCTTGTTAACTGGTTTGATTTTTTAAAAATATTCACCCAAAATATTATTTAGCTAACCTACTTTTATTTGAAACCAAAATAAGTTATTTAATATCATTCTAATAAAAAATAACTAACAAAGATAAACTTGATGTAACACATAACATAACACATATTAAAAAATAATATCTCATACTTCTACTACAGTAGAAGTATGAACAAACTAATTTAAATTGTGTAGTAATGGATCTAACCAGTTAATCTTCATATACAAAGAAACAATTATATTATTAATTAATTTTACGTTTTTGGTAGTATTCATACTACGGAACATTTAAATTTGAATTTAAATCAAATTATAATTATTATTAACTACGGGAAACATACAGAGAAAACATCAGTACCGGGATTTGAACCATGGGCCTCTAAATTACCAATTAACTAGGATGGGCTGTGAAATATCTATACTTAGAATAATACTACATATAGAAGGAGCATAGAATCAAAACAACAAGCAATTACTGATAAGGGAATGAAGCCAACTTTCGCCGAGGGGTTGTGTCCATTAGACCAGGGGACCAACAAAACAACACTCTTTTTTTTCATTTAAGCTGGAGAAGGTTGGCCACGCTTTAGTAACTATTCAAAGCCCGCTCACAAACGTCAAGAAAACAAGCCCTGCCATTGGTTATTGTTTACGTTTCACTCTGACGTCATTTTTTTCAACTCGCCCGTCATGATATAATAAACATTATTTTTAGCATATTTCAAGCTAAAATAAGATAAAACAAAAAAAAAATATTACAATAAACTAAACTGACTATCAATAATTATAATTAAATAAAAAATTAAATTATAAAACCGAAGGCAAATAATTTTAGAGTTATGACGTCACAAATTACAAAAATGAATTTTTAGAACGCGGATAATGATCATAACCAAAGTTGTTTTCAATGTTATCAGTGACACTCCTTCTATATATAGTATTATTCTATGTATCTATAGATAAAGACCCTGACGTATTGTCACAACAAATCTGTTTATTTACATGATGTCAGAAATGAAGTCAGAACTCTTAAGTTAAAATCCAGCTCTTAAAGGTTCTTCTATAAAATCTTTTTGCTGTACGAAAGAAACACTGCGAAATTAATAAAAATCTCCATTTCAGAAATTAGCTACAAGTACATTGGGTAAACAAAAGATGGAAGACTACAGAAAATTCAGTTATGTTAAGAAAATTTAATGCAAGGTATCCCATGTGGTCTAGTGGCTAGGATATCTGGCTTTCACCCAGAAGGCCCGGGTTCGATTCCCGGCATGGGAACTTCCTTTTTATATACTATGGGGAATACTCATTCAAATATGTATTCGTAAAATATCAATATAAGGACATTTATGTACTAAGAGAAGCAAAAAGAAATCCTGTTAACAATAAAATGTATTTATAATTTTAAAACATTAAATTTTATGGCAAGTTAAAATTGTCTTTAGTTTCATTTATTGCATATTTATGTCCACTAAGTTGCATATATTCTGAACAACATTTGTAGTCAAGAATCCCTTAAAATAACTGGAAGTAGAAAATACAAAAGAATTCGAAATCGATCTAGACACGTATCCCATGTGGTCTAGTGGCTAGGATATCTGGCTTTCACCCAGAAGGCCCGGGTTCGATTCCCGGCATGGGAACATCAGTTTTACCACAGCATGTCTATGCAAGCGCCAGCATATATGCTTGTTTACTTTTAGCGATAAATCTACATTTTATTATTTTTACTAAAATACTAGTAATATAGTAACATACATAATATAGTATAGTAACATACATAATATACATAGTAACAGTAACATAAAAGAAACATATTTTTTTATTTTACAAATGTACTGTCAATACCTTTAGTAAAGTAAGGTAAACATGTTATTTGATTTTCTTTTGAAGTAATAAAATAATATATTTTCAATAGGAATGTAAGCAAAGTTATTTAATAGTGTGACTTAATCAGGAGTCACATTTCTGATCCAGCATTGTTTGTTTTATAATTACATGCTATTATGAATTATGTTTTAGCTCTAAGAATACCTAAGGCACTTTTTTAGCTACCCCCATAGGATTTGAAAGAACTGGAAGAAAATATATTGAAGAATTTGATGTTGTGTGTGTATATCAAAGAATTGTGTGTTGCGGAGATAAATTCCATTTGGTTTTGGCTTTTAAGAGTTGCTTATGATACGGGATTATTAGATTATTATCAACATGTTATTCCATTTATGTGTGTATTTTAAATTTATAATATTAAAAATATAAGATTAAAATAATATTGTTACTTGTGAGATCTTGATAATTTAAGTGTCCCACGTGATCAAGTGGCTATAATGTCTGGCTTACATTCAGAAGAACCGGGTTCGATTCCCGACATAAGTATATAATTTTAATTACTTCAATAACCTATTATTTTATTTCAAGCAATTTCAATGTCTATGACTAACGTTTAGAACTTTCATGATGTTTTGGTGGTTTTCCTCCATCTTTTCCTGTTAGCCTTTTTTTAGTTGCTATTTTAATAAATGAGTTTTTATTCTTTGATGCCCCTAGTCTATGTTTTACTTTATTTCTGGTTTGGTCTTTTTAGGGTGTATTAAAACAAATTATATCCAACTCATACGGCTATATTTCTACCACACCTGGTGAATAATAACATAAATAATAGTTAAATGTATTTAAGAAATATGTCGAAATATTTTTAATTAACGCCCTCAAAAGTCCAAACCAAAAAATAAATAAAAAAATAGAATAGGGACATCAAAAAAGATAAACTCATTATTTCTAAACTAGTTTATAGTTTACATTTTCATAAAATATAATACTCTTAAATATGTTACTCTATCAAGAGGTATTTTAAATTTTAATATGTACTTACATAATTTATAGATAATAATTTTGTATGTTGATTATCAAAGTTTATTTTACTCCGCTAATTAATAATAAGTTTATTTTATAAATTAAGTAATCAAGATATTATTTTGTATTAATTTTTTCCATTAATTCTGGGTAAATGTTGAGGTAAAGGCGCCTTAATTTTTAATTGATCTACTCTTTTTCACCTAATGAAATTACAGAATATTAAAAAACCGAACAATTAATTATAAATCTTGAAATTTTCTCTGAATTACAATTTAAAATTTTATTTGTGGTCTGAAGAGTTTAACTATTTTATTGTAAACTCTCTTAATCTTTATTACTACGTTTTTATTAACTTGGTTTCTCGTTTGTTTGTTTGTCCGGTACAAATCTTGCAATCGAATTTTAAC
>KZ651185.1:538887-551539 GCA_001010745.2 Gerris buenoi | reverse complement strand
AAAAACGTAGTATATAAAAAGTTCTTTTTATCTTAAAATTATTTAGAATTTGATATAAAATTTGATATATTTTCATAAAAAATAAAAAATTATAAATATACATAGATAGATAAAATGCAATGTTGTAATAAAATTAAATAATATAAAACTAAATTAAAAAATAATCAACAGCGTCAGTTTTAGCATCTTTAACCTTGATCTTGAATAAACACTGTAATTTTCTAGCTAACAATTCTTCTTTTAAAATGGTCGTTAAAAATAATTACCATAATCTCGGTCTCGAACCCTGTACTCATTCTATTGTCTCCAACGTGCATAAAACATTTTAGCATTATTACTTTTTTTTATAATCCGTCACAACCTCATAATTCATTTTTTTTAATGTATAAAAGATTACCGTGTTTTCACGATATTCTTCATTTATATTTTGTACTTTATTTATATTAAACCTATTAAATATATTAATAATTTTAATATAATTAATATCCCGCTAAAAACAATTTGGTGGGGATTTGTAAGTCTTGAATTACCTCGAACCTTTTCTGGAACTAAATTAATAGATTATCAGATAAAAAATAATATTCTAAGACTTGGATATAAATAAACAAACAATTTTATAAAATGGATGTATAAAGAGGACGAACCTAACGTTTTAAATTGTCGTATCTTTTCCGATGTACACGTAAAGAAAAAAAATACTTATAACGTTTATTTAGGATGTATTAAACTAAATTGATAATGGATGACAAAAATAGAAGATTTATTTCATTAAATTCTTTCTTGATAGCATATAATCAATAATATACTCTGAAGTCATCTCCTACGTTGTCGATACCTTGATATATTTCAGAGGAGCCACGTGGGAACAAGTGTTCAAAAACGCTTCACTAGGAATAAACAAAATCAAACAATGGTTCGATAATAGTTTACTTACTCTAAACCTGACAAAAACTAAATACATGTGCTTCTCACTCGACTCGCGGGGACAACCTACAGACGACTTACAATTAAAAATACACAATAAATGCGCTTCGCAATACAATACTAACTGCAACTGTGACCAAACAATATCTAGGATTAATTCAATCAAATATTTAGGAGTTATTATAGATAGTAACTTAAAATGGAAAGAACATATTAGCTGGATGGTAACAAGAGTAAGAAAAACTATGTATAGTTTTATTAGAATTAGGGATTTTGCTAATAAGTCCATATTAAAATTACTTTACCACGCTCTGGTAGAATCCGTAATAAATTATTGTATACTAGCTTGGGGAATGGCTTCCCCAACAAGTATAGAACCTGCCAACATTGTACAAAAAACTATATTGAAAATCTCATTAAAAAAGCCAAAAAGATATTCATCCGCGTTAACTTATTCTAAATCTAATGTACTCTCGATAAAATCGCTATATGAAAAATCCGTATTAATACATTATTTTAATAATAATTTACCGACAGTTACTCATACTTATTCCACTAGATCACAAAGACAGAAAACTTATAAAATTCCACTTTGCCGCACAACGACCAAACAAAGACACGCCTCTTACTTAGGACCACATTATTACAACAGACTGCCAGCTTCATTAAAAAATATTAATAATATAAATAGTTTTAAGAAAAAAATAAAGCAACATCTCCTAACTAGAGAATAGAACAGATTCAATTTTTATTAAAATATAGACTAAAAAATATTGACGTAAAAATAAACGATAATTGAATCGATATAAGAATAACTTCAAAGAACTTATAATGAATAAGAATTTAACAATAAATATACAGTTTAAAAATAAAGAAATAAATAAAATAATAAAGAAATAGCCACATTACAAAACAGCATAACATATAATAGAATAATATAGAGACGGGGCCCTCCCTCTAGGTGAATAAACACTTACTGAGGGCCCTCACCTTTGCACTGTGTGAAATTTAAATTTATTTATTGTAAACAAAAAAGGTGGAAATAAAGATTATTCATTTATTTATTTTTATATGACTTGTTCCTGGGTTCAATACTCGCCTGCGAAGTGATTTTTTTATCCTTCCTTCTACCTTCTTCTGTAATGTAATAAATGATAATTACATAATTATTATTATTGATGAGCGTAACGGAAAAATACTCGTAAACTGACCTATATAGTATAAAAAATATTAATTGAAAGAAGCTAGACTAATTTTTTTTTTTTTTAGAATGCAGACTTATATGTATTTAATAATACATCTCGCTTTTTTATGTGTTGTTTAGTTTAGATAAAATTGTCTGCCTGTATTTAAATAAGTTATTTAAACACCTAAATATCAAAACAAACAATTATTTTGGAATAAATGTGGTTTATTACTTTTTTTTTCACAATTAGAAATGATTTTGACAGCGAAGGGAAATTGAAATAAAAATGGTGTAGAGATCCAATTGAAAAAAAATGGAGTAGAGATCCTATGAAAGGTCAAGATTGGTCTAACCTTCTAGTAGTCAAAATCTTGAACTCGGTATGGCTCTTTTCGTTTCTCTTTTCGATTTTCCCGTTCTGTCAGAATCAATAATTCTAATTATAAGACTACAGCAGACATACTTAAGAATCCTAGAGAATCTTTGTTATATTATAATTGTTCTATTTTCAATTATAAAATAAATTCATAAAAGGGTGCAACTCTTGAACTTTTAAAAACGCCCAGTAGGAGTGGGGGGAGGGATAACAGGAAAGACCCTAAACTATTTGTAATTATTTATTATTAATTAACTTTAACAGTAAATGTAGTTTTTAAAAAGGTCAACAGGGATAATAAAGTATTAAATGGTTTCAATACATCTTGGCTTTATTTCGACCATCACCTTAGGTCATCTTCAAGCCTATAACATAATTGAAAAAACACAAGGAATTTACTACTATATCTAACATCTGAACAAGGTTCTTACTTCCATTTATAGTATTAGGTGATGGTCGAAATATAGCCAAGATGTATTAAAACCATTTAATATTAATACTTTATTATCCCTGTTGACCTTTTTAAAAACTACATTTACTCACAATTTAAAAAAGGGATCACTATAGACAGAATAGTTAAATATTTGGCCGGTCAAAAATTCCAAGGAATTATCATACTAAAGAAGAGAGGAAACTACTACAATGGCTGAACACGGAAATTAAGAAGACCAAAGACTAAAAGGAAAAATAAACTAGTAAAAAAAACTGAAGAAAAGGCTAAAAGACCAAAGGAAAAAGGCCAAACTAAATGGTAATATAAACTAGTGAAAATAAGGGGGGGGGGAGGAATTAGTAAAAACAACTGAAGAAAAGACCAAAAGGAAAAGACCAAAAAGGAAAAGACCAAAAAGACTAAAAGAAAAAATAAACTAATGAAAACAACTTAAGAAAAATAGACGAAATATTTTAGCTGAATAGTAGCTGAGGTGGTCCGTCGAAGGAGGAACAAGGCCAAGAGAACAGCCCCTCTATACTTGCACCCGATCCCACCTAGTCGAATATTTTTCTTCAATAGACGTGTAAGAGTCAACTTTGCAACGCTCGTACGCCGAAATTATTAGTCTGACAAAAAATTACTTAAGACATAAATTGTAACAAATTACCTCTAGTTTAATTTTATATATAAAAACTTTTATCGTATAATGTGCCTGTAAGGCGATATCTTCAAAAAACCGTTTTTGGGCTCGGTTTTTCTAATATGGCGGTGCTAGCGGCAAAAATGCGGGGTGGCAAAGTAAAAATTCGGATTCCCCACTACACCTCAGCCACAATCTACTTCCCATCACATATTCCATAACTATACTATTTCCCTTCTTATACCACGTCGACCGCACAGCGGCCGACTACTCGGCCGCTACCACGTCTTTTCGGGGGTTGGCGAGCGAAGCGAGTAGGGGGCAAAGCCCCCTAGTATAATTTAATATTATTTATCAATTATTATTTGAAACTGACCGAAAACTTGTGCTCATAGATTATTCTTAATGTTTAGCCTCCTTTTCTCATTTGATTTATTTAAACCATTATAATTTTTATCCTTTTCCGTTTTATTTATCGTTTACTATAATAGTTGTCAATTTATGCGCTGTCTCTCTTTTAGTAGATTATGTAGATTATTGTCAACTTTTAGTATATTATGCTTTTTTTTATTGGCAAACATCTTGCTTGTGGGATATATTTATTGGTCATCGAAGTTAATTTATCGTTCGGATTTTTTATTTAAATGTTAACTTTAGTTTTAATAGTATTTTATGTTATGGTATTTTTTGAACCGCTGCCATCGGATGTAGGTAAGAAAAAATGGATACAATAAATAAGAAATGAAATCGATAATACACTATCTTAAAGTGAAACAAATACCTATTATCTAAATGCAGAAAGTTTGACGAGGATTAAACGATTCAATAAGTTCACTATTGTTTCAATATGACTTAAAAAATCCAATGTAGTGTAATCTTCTAGTCAAGAAGTTCAATCAGGTTGAGAATGACCCAAGGAAGGGTTGAAATATCGCAAAAGGGAGAGTTGATATGATAGTTTTATTTTTTCCTTAAGACCAGAAAGCAACAAATTTCAACGATACAAGGAAACAACTACTCTACTTACTAAAATAAATAAATATATACAAGGGATCATTATTCAAACAAAAAGAAAGAAAGTAAATAAAAAGATAGGTAAAATGAAAAATTCTGTATCATGCAACTTCATCTTATAACCTTTGGTTTGGACTCAAGGGACCTCAAATGTAAATCTAATTTGCAAATGCAATCCACGTGTAAATCTAAAAAAATATTAAAATCGAATTATAATACCATCAATCAAAATTATACGAGAAAGTTAAAAAAAAAAAATAAAATAATAACAATGTTTAAAATGTAACTAACAACAATATTATGATAATAACCAATCTTGTACGACAAATAATCCTATAAAATTACCTAATTTAAAATTCAAATTAGTTTGAAATTATGATATGTACAAATTGCACGCTGGGTAGAGGGTTCATTGTTAGATAGAGTGGGGTAAGTGAGTTTAATATTTCATTATGGCTTCTCTATTCTTCTTCATTTGCTATGTTGTCGTTTGTTTGTTTAGTTTTCTTTTTGTTTATTGTTTTTGCTTATTTGTTTTTGTGGGCTCGACTGTTATTAATTATTCATGTGAAGGAACTGCGTGTGGTTATTATTTGAAATAGTAAAGAGCGAAGAAGGAGGAATATATAAAAGTGGAGGTCGATGCTCTGTAATTGGTTACAAGGTTTCGTGTCTCAAGTCAACTTGAATTGTTTTATAATATGGCCAGTACAAAGAGTAATTCATATAACTGTATTTCAATTAGAATCATTTGTCATTTAACACATATTTCCTTCCCCCATCCCATTTTATTATTTATTAGCCAACTGCAGTAGCCCCCCGGCTAGCCTAACTGCCTCGCTTTTCTAGCATACATAGTAAATGCAATATTGGAGTTATAAGTGAAATCAACTTGGGAAAAGATCAATCACATATATGTACTATTTTATGTGGATTACGTATTTAATAGGCAGAAACACTCTCGAAGTCAAGATAGGGTCTCGAAACAATAAAAAATGTGTTTTTTCGACGAATGAAGCTGGGTTTAGTTCTATAAATTACATAACTAAACCTATAGGGGACCCAGATGGGGGATGTTATAAAATCATAATTAATGATGAAGGTATGATTTTGAGCTAATACAATACATTTTTGACAAAGTAATAAAGTAACTTTATTGATACCATGTAAAAATATTTTCTTTAGAACAGGATTATTTACATTTTTTCTTAACGTAGAGTGAATAAAAGTCTTTTAATAAGTGATTTATATAGCTTAATCGCGTCCTATTGGTCTCATGAAAATAGGGTTATGTTATCGTCGTAGGTATGAAAAGTGTGATTGTTCGAACCTCTTTCAATTTCCTGTGGATTCACAGTTATTGCATATTAAATGCGCGCAGACATTAAATTAATATGAGTAGGTATGGGGGCACTTGAGACAAACCCCACTCCTGACCCCCTACGTCATACCCCCACTCCTCCTCCTTCTCCATTGGTTGGTTAAGATAAACTTTCTTAGTTTGCATAAATTTGACGAATAAAAGATTCTAAATAATAAAATAAAATGTAAAGTTTTACAAAAAAGTTTTGTAAAATTAAAGGGAGATTTGTCTAAAATTCTTATTATATTGAAAATCTGAGAAACCTTAAAATTAATTACTAGGAAATAGCATCAGTAGATGTATTGTTAAGGGCTAAATTAGATGCGTATCGACTTGGTTAATTAATTTGAAATTTAGTGGAACATCATGACTAAAACTTTTTAAGTATAATAATTAATCTAACTTAAATATTAAGTCTCTGTTTGAGTTTTCAAAGAGAACTTAAGTTCTTTCATGTTGATTTTAAGAAACTTGAAGCTTCTTGATAATGTTTGCTTATTTCCTATTTTTTTTTTTCAAGTTGTCATAATTTTGAGGTCGTCATGATGCTTTGTGAGTCTGAGTTACGGTAATAGAGATCAAGGTTCAGCTGATCGAATAGGTTTAGATAATCCTTGATCTCTCTTCTCTGTAGTATCTTCTCTGTATTTTTCCTTGATCTCTTATTCTCTGTATATTCGTTTGTCAAGTGTGNGTGCCACACTAATTGGCAGAGAATTTTTTTTTGAATTTGATCGTAATAATGAAAGGTTATTTTAATTTATTTTATATTTTTCTTTCTTTCGCAGACTGATAATTCGATGTTAAAGTTAATTTTATGAAATTGATTAGAACAAGCCTGCCATGTTCTTATTTTCTTCCAAAAATAAACGTTTTGTACCATAAAAGTTTGTTTTTGTGTTAAAAATATCATAAATGAAAGTAAGAGTGTAATTTAATAAATAAAAGTTTTCTCTTAGTTTTTTTTTCCCCCTCAAGTTTTCTCTCAATAATTTAAGTCAGTCAGGTGTCTAGATGATTAATTGATTTTCCGTGTCTTTTATTAACTACATGTCTAAGTTTGAATTTAGCACTTTAGCAAATTAGATTCACTTGTAGTCTTAGCTACCGGTGGTTATAGAGGTAAGGTTAACAGTGTAATATTGACTTTGAGATCTTTCCTATCACATCAAGTCATCCTATAAACTTAAATTCCTTAGGGAGTAAGTTTAGTTGCAACTTCGCTTCGAGGACTTAGAATTAGTTTTGAGGGGCTCCCGCATTTGCTTTTCCACCTTTCCGAATGAAGTGAAACTTGTGCTACGAAACCGGACTGAATCTCTTTCGGTATTCTAAAGACGGACATCCTGATAGACACCTCAATGATAACGTCTTAATGGGTCTTTGTGCTTTTTATCAATTTAAATGAGTTATATTCAACCTTTTCGTAAGGAAGTTTAGTACGTTGAAACTATCATAGCTCATCAATATTAACGTTTCATAGTCATCATAATTATGTTTCAAAATAGGTGTAGAAAATATTTCGATGTGGCAAACAAATAAAAATTTTAATGATGTGACAAGTTCCCATTGAAACTTGTTTTCAACAAGAATTTATTAAGGTGCAATTCGATGTGAAATTCATAAAATTATAAGAAATTTCCTCTAAAAGCTGGATAATCTGGGATTGCGACATAAAAAGTCTGCCAAGTAGTGCAGCACATACCTTCCTTGCACACAATTGCGCTAGTACGTTTAATGATAATTTGCTTTTACGCCCAATTATTGTCTTATTTATTCCATTTTTTGCCCCTTTTAATTAAAACTCAAAATTGTTTTGTTTTCTTACACGAGTAAAAGTATTTATTTAGCAATATTTTAATGTGCGCGTAGACTGTAATTAATATGGGTTTAATCTGCGTGTTACTTTCGACAAACCATCCCTATCAGACAAGTTCTTTTAAAGATAAGTGTTAATCAATGTATGTTTGTTCGCGTGTATAAAAAAATCTTATATTTGTAGAAAGGCTGAAAATTATATGGGATCAACAATGGATTAATTATGACTTAACCTCTAACTTTCAAATAAAATTCAACAAGATATGTATAGGTTTAAAGATATGTTGTTTTGAAAAATGTTAAACTACATTATGCTGTGACCGACTGACCCTCAGGCAGACACGTGACGAAAAGTGTTCGCTGTTATGTCTAAATCGAAATGTTGTCCAGGAATTTATGAAATCATAATGCTTTCATTACCTTTAGCAACCTCGATAGCATTGGCATAAAAATGAGACCGGCGAATGGGAACAATCTTAATATCTTTGAGAAAGTTGGAATGAGTAGTCTCGGCACTTTTAAATTGGTTTACATTTAAGTAACAAAGTTACTAATAATGATTAAAAAACTGGAAAAAATAATAAAAATACTAGTAGAAGTTAAAAGAGTTATTAGAATTAGAAAGCTAATGTGTCTAGATGATTAATTGATTTTCCGTGTCTTTTATTAACTACATGTCTAAGTTTGAATTTAGCACTTTAGCAAATTAGATTCACTTGTAGTCTTAGCTACCGGTGGTTATAGAGGTAAGGTTAACAGTGTAATATTGACTTTGAGATCTTTCCTATCACATCAAGTCATCCTATAAACTTAAATTCCTTAGGGAGTAAGTTTAGTTGCAACTTCGCTTCGAGGACTTAGAATTAGTTTTGAGGGGCTCCCGCATTTGCTTTTCCACCTTTCCGAATGAAGTGAAACTTGTGCTACGAAACCGGACTGAATCTCTTTCGGTATTCTAAAGACGGACATCCTGATAGACACCTCAATGATAACGTCTTAATGGGTCTTTGTGCTTTTTATCAATTTAAATGAGTTATATTCAACCTTTTCGTAAGGAAGTTTAGTACGTTGAAACTATCATAGCTCATCAATATTAACGTTTCATAGTCATCATAATTATGTTTCAAAATAGGTGTAGAAAATATTTCGATGTGGCAAACAAATAAAAATTTTAATGATGTGACAAGTTCCCATTGAAACTTGTTTTCAACAAGAATTTATTAAGGTGCAATTCGATGTGAAATTCATAAAATTATAAGAAATTTCCTCTAAAAGCTGGAGAATCTGGGATTGCAACGTATAAAGTCTGCCAAAGAGTGCAGCACATAGCTTCCTTGCACACAATTGCGCTAGTACGTTTAATGATGATTTGCTTTTACGGCCAACTATTGTCTATTTATTCCATTTTTTACCCCTTTCAATTAAAATTCAAAATTGTTCTGTTTTATTAAACGAGTAAAAGTGTTAATTTAGCAATATTTAATGTGCGCGAAGGCTGAAATTAATGGGGGTTCAATCTGCGGGTTATCGGAGAAGTTCTTTTAAAGATAAGTGTTAATCAATTTATGCTTGTTCGCGTAGGTATATCAGAAAATCGTATATTTGCAGAAGACTGGAAATTATATGGGATCAACAATGGATTAATTAAGACTTATCCTCTAACTTTTAAATAAAATTCAACAAGATGTATGTTAAGATATGTATATATTTAAAGATATGTGGTTTTGAAAAATGTTGAACTACATGCTGAGACCGACTGATCCTCTTGCAGACATGAGACAAAAAAAAGTTTTCGCTGATGTCTAAAACTAAATTTTGTCCAGGAATTTATGAAATCATAATGCTTGCCTTTAGCAACCTCAGAAGCATTGGCATAAAAAAGAGACCGGCGAATGGGAACAATCTTAATATCTTTGAGAAAGTTGGAATGGGTAGTCTCGGTACTTTTAAATTGGTTTACATTTAAATAACTAATTTACTAATAATGATTAAAAAACTCGAAAATAAAAATACTAGTAGAAGTTAAAAGAGTTATTAGAATTAGAAAGCTAATGTTTGATTCTATATAAATGTAGGTATACGAGGTCTGTTCAAAAAATACGCGGACTGTTTGAATTGCGCGGCTCCAGTTGGTCCTAGGGAAATCGCTTGATGTTGCTAGGTTTGTACAGATCAGCTGATGATAACAACATTTCCCGATTGCNAATAGTAACATATTCCGTAGCAAAGCATTGGGATCCAGTTAATCTACAATAATACTATATAAAGCTATAAATCTCTTTTGTGGAGTATTAGTTTAAGCAAAATAAATTTATTAAATAGGTAGAGATAAGACTTTTTTTTATAATTTATAATCCCAAAATACGTATAAATCAAAATAATGGAGACACTGTATCTGAGATTTTGTTGCCCATTGTCAGACTTTAAGATATGATTTATGAAGGAAATTGTTTCAGTGCGTAGCAGTGTGACAACACTGTTTGCATATTATTCTAGGGGATTTTCACATTTCCTGTATGTAGTGTTAACACTGCAACAGGTCTGTTTGTTATTTCCTAACTCTCTTACTCGTGTGGTATTTTCATTGTGTTACCTTTGAACACCTACTATCTCATATGAGCACCTTCTACCGGAAAATCTTTTCTCGAAAATAAAACGAGACGTCCAAGATTTATTAACTGTTTACATTTTGATAATTAGCTTATATTCATCTGAAATTTAGTAGTTAAAATAAATAAAGTTTTTATTTGTAACAGAGATTTTTAAAATTAAGAACCTTAAGCGTATTAAACAAACATCAAAGAGTAAAGATTTGACCTTGTAACTTTATATTGTATATGCACTGATGATTGTGTCAAGTTGATAAGTAAAGTGGTTCTCTCCTTCCTTCTGATAATATTCTAACGTTTATGAGATCGCAAATCTATATAAAGAGTAAACATAAACAAAGCAGAAAAAAATTNAGTCATCATAATTATGTTTCAAAATAGGTGTAGAAAATATTTCGATGTGGCAAACAAATAAAAATTTTAATGATGTGACAAGTTCCCATTGAAACTTGTTTTCAACAAGAATTTATTAAGGTGCAATTCGATGTGAAATTCATAAAATTATAAGAAGTTTCCTCTAAAAGCTGGAGAATCTGGGATTGCAACGTATAAAGTCTGCCAAAGAGTGCAGCACATAGCTTCCTTGCACACAATTGCGCTAGTACGTTTAATGATGATTTGCTTTTACGGCCAACTATTGTCTATTTATTCCATTTTTTACCCCTTTCAATTAAAATTCAAAATTGTTCTGTTTTATTAAACGAGTAAAAGTGTTAATTTAGCAATATTTAATGTGCGCGAAGGCTGAAATTAATGGGGGTTCAATCTGCGGGTTATCGGAGAAGTTCTTTTAAAGATAAGTGTTAATCAATTTATGCTTGTTCGCGTAGGTATATCAGAAAATCGTATATTTGCAGAAGACTGGAAATTATATGGGATCAACAATGGATTAATTAAGACTTATCCTCTAACTTTTAAATAAAATTCAACAAGATGTATGTTAAGATATGTATATATTTAAAGATATGTGGTTTTGAAAAATGTTGAACTACATGCTGAGACCGACTGATCCTCTTGCAGACATGAGACAAAAAAAAGTTTTCGCTGATGTCTAAAACTAAATTTTGTCCAGGAATTTATGAAATCATAATGCTTGCCTTTAGCAACCTCAGAAGCATTGGCATAAAAAAGAGACCGGCGAATGGGAACAATCTTAATATCTTTGAGAAAGTTGGAATGGGTAGTCTCGGTACTTTTAAATTGGTTTACATTTAAATAACTAATTTACTAATAATGATTAAAAAACTCGAAAATAAAAATACTAGTAGAAGTTAAAAGAGTTATTAGAATTAGAAAGCTAATGTTTGATTCTATATAAATGTAGGTATACGAGGTCTGTTCAAAAAATACGCGGACTGTTTGAATTGCGCGGCTCCAGTTGGTCCTAGGGAAATCGCTTGATGTTGCTAGGTTTGTACAGATCAGCTGATGATAACAACATTTCCCGATTGCAGATATCTTTATTTGTTGAATAGCTACGTGGTTTTTAGTGAAGTGCGATTTCTTTGTTTGTCGCATTTCAGAATGTGAATGATCTGAAGGAACAACGACATCCTGTGAAATGTCGTGTTAAACTTGGAAAATCTGCAACTGAAACATTTGCTATGCAACATGGCTTAAGGCGATGTTGCTATGAAGCGTTCGGAATGTTTCAAGCGACATGAACGTTTTAATGGTGGTTGACAGTCCATTGAAGACGATGAACGTCTTGGACGTCCTTCCACGACAACTGATGACCCACAAGTGGACAAAATCATCACCCTGGTGCGGGCAAATCGACGTCTGACCATCAGGGAGCTTGCTGAAGAGTGCGGGATATCAGTTGGATCTTGTTACGAGATTTATTTTGACCGAAAAAAATTAAGATGCACCGCATTGCTGCGAAATTTGTGCCACGCTTGATGACGGACGACAATGCTCCAGCCCATTCAGCTCTCAGAACTCGCGAGTTTTTGGCCAAATACTCGATCACTGTTTTTCTTCATCTCCCCTACTCACCTGACCTTGCTCCTTGTGACTTTTTCTTGGTTCCCAAACTCGAAAGACCATTAAAAGGAAGAAGATTTGAGGCGATTCCCGAGATTAAGGCAAATGCGACGAAGGCGCTGAAGGACATTACAAAAGAAGCGTACCAGGAATGTTTCTACAAATGGAAACACCATTGGGATACCTGTGTGCATTGGTGAGGAGAGTACTTTGAAGGGGACCTAGACTTGTAACTTCTCAATAAAGTACATTTTGTTTTATGACGTCAGTCCGCGTATTTTTTGAACAGACCTCGTATAT
>KZ651185.1:428363-464733 GCA_001010745.2 Gerris buenoi | reverse complement strand
TGTGTTTGTATATATAGTATAAAGAGAATTTGTTATAGGATATTTCCTTGTAGGAGCTTAATAAATATATTATAAATTGTATAAACTTGTTTTTCTTCCTCAAATTATAAAAGGAAGGTGACTTTAAGAACTCACACTAAAGGTCATTAACTCTTGCACTTTTTTGTACGAATTATAAATATAAAAATAAATTTAACGCCACAGCTGATTTTTTTTATATTTTTTTTTATAATTATCACTCAAACATGCAATCTAAATTTATTTAAATTTATTTTATCACTCAAAAATGAAATCTAAATATATTTAGATTTTTTATAGTTATCACTCAAACATGCAATCTAAATTTATTTCAATGTTTGACTCAATTTTTTATCATAATAAATTTTTATTTATTAAAATTAGAGAAAATTCATTACCATTTGTTTGACTGAATTATTTTTTTCTAAATTACTTTTATTATAAAGCATGTAAAATAAATAAATTCAAATTGTTTAATTTATTTTAAATTAATAAATTCAATTTATAAAATCAAAATTTAAGCAGTACGTTTTAACAAAGCAATTATAATAACCATATTATAATAAATATAAGTAAACAATTAACTTTTTTTAAATATTTGTGTATGTGTGTGAGTGTACGCAAAAGAGCTGGAGGGTGTCCATAATACTTTGCTATTTGTATTTAATTTAATAGGTTCATTAACATTGATTAAGAAACATTATAGTTAACATTATCTACATGCCTTCTTAATTAGTCCAGTAATATCGTTGTAGAAATAGGGGGTACATTGCATCAAATAAAGTAATAAGTTAGTTTTGATTTTTGTATTTTGTATACGATGGATGGCTTATGGTAAAACTGAGTTTTCAACCTTCGTATTATTGTAAAATATTTTTTTAAAAAAACCCATAAGTGTCGAAGTTTTCAAGGTTTACGTCTTTTAAATAAAATAATTTTGACAAATTTAAAAATTGTTTGCTAATTATTCTGTCACATAGCTTCCTAACGACCAATGATTTTATTAAAATTAAATTAAATACATTTTTATTGCTAAACTTATACAATTTTATTATGATTAAAGAAGTAAGAGTAAATAATTTGATAAAAATATTCCCTGTGATCTCAGCTTTAATTGGACCAACTATTATGTTGCAAAATCAAAGGATATAAGTTGCTATGTTCTAAAATAGTCTTAATATTTAGCTGATGGGTATGGATTTTTATGTCTTTTACCTTCTTTTCTGAACGCTTTTAATTTGTAGGCATGATTTTATTATAATTTCAAGTCTAAATTAATAAGTTATACATTACATAGTGTATAAATACGACTAGAACGGCACTACTTCAAAATATATTGCGTATAACACATTTTAAGAACACTTTTGAATAATAATTTAGTATTATATATATTGAAAGATTAAAATCATCGACAATATGAATGATTTGAGAGGAAGGTTCAGTAATGCGTGTCAGGTACACAACCTTGTTGCCGCAGTTAATTTTTCTGGAGTTTGAAAGTAGTATATATAAAGCAATACTCAGTACTAGGAGAACTATTTCACAAAAAGGAATCGGACACTATAATTTAGTTTTTATTGACTCTATTGGCAAAGAATAGAGTAATATCAGAGGAAACTATGGAGATATATTATAGATAGATAATACGAAACAGACCGCTTACTAGACATTACCACAGATTTGTAGATCTTTCTTTAGAGATTTTTTTTTTTTTTCGCAATCCTTTCTTATTTTATGGTTTATTTTTAATATCAAATTGAGAAGACACTTAACAATTAATTATTTTAACTTTTTATTTATTTTTTTATTTTATTTTTTTTTTTTGTAACAATATGGAAATCAACTATTTAATGTTGGGGCCGGCGTAGCTGAGTGGTTAGCGCCCTAGCTCTGAAACCAAGGTCTACCCCGACGTGAGTTCGAATCCCGGAGGGGTCAGACATGTTTCACACTGATGATCTCATCGAGTAGATGAGTAAAGTGGTCGGATAACCCCCCCGTCCTGTAATGACCCATTGAGCTGTCGAACGAAAAAAAAAAAAAAAAAAAAAAAAAAAAAAAAAAAAAAAAAAAAAAAAAAAAAAAAAAAAAAAACCTATTTAATTACACTGGTGGGAGGGTAGGGTGGACTCCGGCCGTCAGCCCTTCTCTTTTTTTACCCTTATAGTTTCGTTCCTGTCTCTGTCTGTTTGTTTCTCTGTCACTCTGTACGGTTCCAATAACTTTTGAAACAAAAGAGACAAAAACATGAAACTTTCCAGTATTAAGATAATTTTGAGTGGAGCAAGTATCATATGAAAGGCATTGAATAGTAGATTACAAAAATATATAACACGTGTAGTGTTTAATTGTCAGTGCCTTTTTGACATTCAACATCAAAATTTTTCATGCCATTTTGTGAAAGAAATCAAAATTTGGGGTCTCCACCCCCTTATATAATTTCATGAATCGACCCCTTTTTTGTTACATTTGTTGCCTTTTTTTAAGAAATTATTTAAAACCCCTGTTTTTTAGGGATGATTGTTCGGGCTTCTTGTATTTTTCATGTATTTGGATAATTACAATCAACCCCTACAGCAGAACTTTTGGTTAGGATCATTTAGAGATTCAGGTGCATTAACGAAAGGTAGATAGACCAACGCAGGGAATTATTAGGGTCTTAGTTTCGCTTTAGGGCCCTGAAAAGAGGTCAAACTACTAATCAAAATCCGTAAAGGTTTTGTAAAATAAGCCCTATGTGACAGTGATTAGGTGAATAGAAAGGGTTTTGTTCTATGTATGCCTATGGAGAAGACTAAGCTAGCTGGGTGGCTGGATCACCTATTCACTGTTTGGTGGTGAATAGAGACCCTCGTGATTAAGCTCTCTCAGTTGAGAGTGGCAGCTTTAATTAAACATTTCAAAACTAATTTACTCATGTTTGATTTACAACTCTACTGGTTGCTTCTTCATCCAGTACTTTAGCCTGATACGAGCCTTACCCAACTCTTTTATTTACCAACAGTACAAATTACATTAATAGTGATATGATAAGAATTATATTATACCATGAATCATTATACTTTCATAAATATTTATCTGTAAAAATATTTTAGAGCAGGTAAAAGTTTTTTTTTTTTTTTTTTTTCATAAATTGACTTCTAAATTTATACCGTTCCCGCAATTTGATGTTAGTTACAATTTTGTGGGGACTCTTCCCCCACTCTCTGATGTGGGTCCAATCCGTGTCATGATGATGTAATTTGTATCTATGGTTCGAGGACGTTGCAGGGCGAGGGACACCCTTTATGGGAACACTTCCCCCACGCTTTGACGCTCGCTTATATAGATTACTAATGACCACATCATACTCGCTTCGGCGGTACAATGTACAAATGTATGATGTGTGAAGTGATGTGTGATGTATGCGTGTGATTCTATGCTAGGGCTTAGTCTGATAGATTCCTGGTGGGGGAAAGCACCACTAGACAGAAATTCGAGCCTTTGCTAGCCTAAGGTCTACACTGCTTTCCTAGAATATTCTTGACTTGGCTTCCCCGTTACAGCTGGAACTCTCCACCAGGGGCGTAAAAAGGGCCTAAATAATGGCCTAATTGCAAGGTTCGAACAAGTGGTTCGTCCTACCTGTTCTAGTAGGAAGTACTAGACTACTACTACTACTACTAGTTCCAATTTTCATAAGGCTATGGTTATAGTAAATGCTGCTAGGACGAAAATTGTTAAGGAGCATTTAATCCAAATGTTATAAGAGTAAATACTTTAGCTGCAGGCGCGTCGTCCTTATGCCTTATACGCACGAACACGCGTCTGACCAAGGGAACCTGGTCCACCAAGCTATCGTTCCAATTCATTTACTTTTTCATTAGTGTTCTAATGATAATATTGTTTACGAATACCGACATAAAAATTTAAGTGTTTTTTTTTTCTGTAGCGCCGGGATTTTAACATAGTGACGATTAATTTTTTTTTTGTGTGTAATTTATAAATAAATTTGGGAGGACGTTACCTTCCCCATCAATATTAAAATTAAATTTGGTTTTACCAAAAGTATCTGGTGATTATTATTATTAAATGGCGCCTTATCACTTTATTTATAAAGGTTTTAAACATTATATGCTTAAATGATAAAAAAAATGATGATTCTACTTTTTCTAAAATTTCTTGGTTAGCTTCACATTTTCTTACTTTTTGTATAAACAATTTTTTTTTTCTTTTTTTATCCTTAATTCTTCTATCTTTTTTTAGCCTTTTCATCCGCACAGATAGATAGAGAGAGAGATGAAAGGAGAGAGAGGGAGAGAGATCTAATCAATTTCGTTTCTCCTGTCTAATTATATAGAGAACAATTTCTATTTTCTTTATTGACACTTCGTGAGACTAATAAACCGCAAGACGCTATTTCTAAAATTAACAAATATTTCTTCTTTATCTTCTATTTGAAGAAAAAATTAGATTGGAGGAAAATTAAAAATTTTATAAAACACTGTTTCAACACTCTTGTACGAAATTCAATTTCAAAAATTGGTTTATTAAATTAAATATTAGGCAATAACATTGATTTGAGTGCTGTGATATGGCTGTTTCGTCTCGATAAGTCCGCACCAAAGCTGGGCGGATTATTATCAGCCACGAAATAGGGGAGTTTCGCTGGTAGGAGTTTCAAAGGCCCACCTCTAGGGTCGAGGAAAATGAATGTCAAAACACCATTTAGAAAAGTGGATTTAATATTAATGTAATAATAATAAAGTACATTAATTATAAAAGGTAGATATACTTGGATAAAGTAGAGAAAAAGTAATAAGATATACACAAAATAGACTATATTATGGCAATCCCAAACAAAGGCCATTCAAACAATGCTGGCTTAAAATATTCCTAATTAAATTCAACAAAACATTTAAATTCGTGATTTTACTCGTCTTATTTCAATAGATATTTAAATAATTGTCGATTAGAGGTATGAGAATCTTGTGGTGTTTTTGATCGTGGTCAAAAACATAAAGATTTTATCTTTATTAATATTATATTGAGGTTACGAATATTTCTGGAATATATTGTGACAACGTTAAAATTCACGCATATTTAGGTTCTTTTTGCTTCCGATGCTTCCGAGCTTACCGAAGGTAATGGAAGCTATGGATCGTTCGGAAGAACAAACATTTTTTTAAAAAAGTTCCAAGACAGATATCCTTTACAGACATCAGGAAACATATTTAGTTCTGTGTCTGTCTGTCGCTCAATTTTTGCAAACTTATCTTTAAAAAAACTACTCGTCCGATGTTGGTCATAATTAATTGTTTTAAACTATGTTTGTCATAATAGCCTGATAATTGTTGGTTCCATATAAGATTTAATCTTCTGCACCCGTTTGTGTCTCTTCCACGTGCACACAACCATAGATTTATTTACATCCATATCTTCAAAAGTAGATATACATTTTTTCGACTTAAATGAAATTTGGATGGTTTGTCGAAAGAGGGCCCCAGATAGCTCAAGATTAATTTCAACCGCCTGCGTGCATAATATATTGCTAAATTGTACTTTATTTAAAGAATCAAAATAATTGTGATTGATTTGAAAAACTTGGGTGGAATTAAATACATTTTATAATAAGTAGTAAAAGCATTAAATTAATAATAGGACGCGAGGAAGCTATGTGCCACACTAATTGAAGGGCTATTTGTTAAACGTACGCATAATCTTAACTCCTGCAATAAGGGAATGCTATGACTTCTCAGCCCCGCAGTCTATATTAGCTAAGTATCTCGTAGTCCTAACTTCATTCTACATGCATGAGCTACGGAACTCCGAACTCGTGGTTTGTTTACCTTAATAAAGCCGGAATAAGCGTATTTTCAATTGTTTGTCGTTACGCTAAGATATTTATGCAGCTCTTGTTCTATCTATTGTGGGTAGTAAATAATTTATTCTTGACAAACTTGATGAATGTCCCTTATAAATACAATAGATTCATCGTGCTTCTATTGCATTTGAAAATTTAATGAATTCAAAGCAATAATTGAATTATTTAATTAATTATATCAATATGTAAGAGGAAATCAGCGTGGTTGAACATTTGAAGGCGTTCCTCGTTTGATATTTTACCCCGCATTTGAGTTGGATGAATGATTATAAACAAAGTAATACATATTTCCATCAAATTAACTTAATTCTATATTGCTATCTTTATTTTGATTATTTGTTCAAGATTCATTCTAGCGAGATAAAACTATCTTATTTATCAATTGAGAGACAACTAGGAATATTTAATTAACCAAATGCAACAATATATTTATAAAGGATATAATAAATAAACTAGAATAGGGGAATAACAAAAACAAATTGAATCAGCAAAACAAGAATATTTCAGTTTGAAATATTCATCAGCAGTTAAAAGGGACTAAACCCCCCCCCAAAAAAAAAAATCAATAAATTAGAATAAAAAAGAAATAATATTTGATGTCAACATTAAATTATTCATGTTTTCAATTAAATAATATTATTTCCTGTCAAACATTAAAACCAATTTATTTTATCTGGAAAAAATCGTTCTGAAAAGAGAGCCAAATATCGATCATTTTTGTTAAGGTCACTAACTATTGTGTTGTAATATTTGTGCGGAGAGCGGAGAGATATAAAATCAAAAGTTAATTCAAGGCGACAAATGACAAGTGTGGTTGTCAGTTGTCATTTGTTTGAAAAATAAATAAACAATTGACAAGGGAATAAGAATAAGTGTGCAGACACCCTTGGAATTGATCATTCTTCCAAATCAATTGCATCGTGGTTTGCTACGACATTTTAACTAACCATGAAAATACTAAGAAATCACGCTTGTAAATACCCAGTCAACTATTAAACAAGTAAAGATAACAATAATACAAAGATACAAGTAAATAAGATAAACATTAAACAGAGTAACAAATAAACAAGTTATCAAGTAAACAAACTAACGAGTATACTAATGGACAATTCAGCAATCAAACGAGTGAACTAATAAACAAGTCAGCAATCAAACGAGTCAACTAATAAACAAGTCAGCAATCAAACGAGTCAACTAATAAACAAGTCAGCAATCTAATGAGTGAACTAATAAACAAGACAGCAATCAAACGAGTGAACTAATAAACAAGTCAGCAATCAAACGAGTCAACTAATAAACAAGTCAGCAATCTAATGAGCGAACTAATAAACAAGTCAGCAATCTAATGAGTGAACTAATAAACAAGTCAGCAATCTAATGAGTGAACTAATAAACAAGTTAACAGACCAACGAGTGAACGAATAAAAACGTGTGAGTGGTACAATTATGTAGAAGATTTTATTTAGCTGAAACATAAACAGCCATTATTTTTATACGAAAGCTTATATTTAAAAAAAAAAAAAGTAAATACGTCAATAACGAGTCACGTCTTTCAGCTTGTATACCAACAAAAAACTCAACAAGCTAACTTGTGAATTAATAAACAAGTCAACAATATAAAGAATAAACGAATAAACAATTCATCAAGCTGACAAATAAACAATTTAATAAGCGAATGAGTTAACTAATAGACCAGTAAACAAGCTTGCGACTAAACTAATTAACAACTTAACAAGCCAACGAGTAAAGATTTAACAAGTCTCAACAAGGTATCGAGTAAATTAATTAATAAGTTAATAATAATAAAAAAGTAACAATCAAACAAGGCAACTCGTAAAGTAATAAACTTGTTAACAAGATAACTTGTGAAGAATCTGAATTAAAATAAGCCAACTAGTAAATTAATTGACATGTAAAAGCCGATAAAATAAATAAAAAGTTTGTGTTTCGAGACATAACTTACGTTAAAAAATAATTTTCAATAAGATAGATTTCGTAAGATAAGTTTTACTGAAAAAATTAGGCTGTACTAGCGCTTAAAAAAAATTAAAAATTCTCCTGAAATCTGAACAATAAAACTGTCTTATAATGATTCTTTACTTAAAATATCAAATATCGCATTAAATTAATATTAAAAGTAATGCGATTCGAGATTAAAAGGCGATTGTTAGGACCTTTGTATTCTTGATAAGAAGTAACAAGGTTAAAATTAATATGAGACCATCTTCCTAATGTTGCGGACAGACGATATAAATAATATTTAATTTGTACAGTTAGTTTTTAAGCCATAAGGGCGATAGCAAAGAATGTTAGGGGCAAACTCACAGACTAGGTGGTGTTGCTAGATCTTTCACATTAAGAAATGGCATAATTACAATCCATGCTTTGTTAAACACTTGCCCGTCATAGTTCAGTGGTTATAGCATTACGAAAATGCAGTGTATTAATCATAAAGATCAGTAAATTGATTCCAGAAAGGGAAGCAATTTCATGTCTATCTTAATGATTATGCTAATGAATTTCAATCTCGTTAGCACGGATTGCAATTCAGTTTTACTTTTTCAAACAGAAAAAATACGTTTCAAGAAAGAGAAGAGAAATATAATATGAATTGCTACAATCTGAAACTTGTGCTTGTTCCATAAAATAAAGCGCAGGACCTTAGTGTAAAATAAATAAATAAAACTTGATGTTGAACTTGGTGTTAAAATAGTTCCCTCGAGGACGGAAAAGCCCTATTTCATATCTACTAAATCTATCCCAAGGGTGTACAAACAAAATCCCACTCAAATATTTTATAGAGTTGTTAAAGATATGAGAAAAGAAAATATTAACCTTTAATATTATAATCTTAATTATCTTAAAATTCGTTTTTGACTAAATTAATAATATTCTTATGTGCAATATTTTTTTAAATTAACTATGTTTGTTTATGTTTTATTCATTGATCGGTGTTGTACCTTCAGTCTAGCCATATTTTCTTGTGCATTTAGGAAACAATTGTGCATAAACTCGATTGTAAAAAACACAAATCTGTCTTCCTTTTCTTTTTTTTAAAAAACAAAAAAAAAATTGACAATACTTTTTTTTTTAATGTGTTGTAAGAATAATTTCATGTCCTCTATGCTTGTTCTCTCTTTTATTGTTTCTTTTTAAGGCTTGATGAACAGTAAAAAGCAGTTTCTTTTCTGCAACGTTTTTCAATACATTAAAAAAAACGGGAAAAAGTTATCTTATCTTTATTGAATAATCAATTGTTTTTAAAATAGAAGCCTGTTTAAAATAAATAAAAAAGACTGTTTATCCTCATTGACGCGTTTTAAAATGAAAAGAGAAAATTGTTAGAGAAATATATAAATATAGTGACAAAACACTTTGAGCTCAGTGGTACGTGCGTAAACAAATACATTTGTGAGATTTACGTGTCGGTGAAGGGTTTACACAATCGGTTCTCTATAGACAGTAGGCAGTTTCAATAAAAAACTCCAGAGTAAACCTTGTGATTTAGTACAGGGGTGTAGACAGACTCTACACATCTAGCTTGCCTTTAGACACCAGTCACTCAACTGTGTAACCCACCCAGTCAGAGCAAACTAAAACGTAGAGTCTACACAACCCGCTGTTTATAGACAAGACTCCTTCTTTATGTATTACACACTTCTAACCGCAACCGAACTCAAAAGAAAAAGAAATCTTAAACAAGATCCTTGAGGTGAAAAATAAAGAATAGGAAAAAGAGAAGAGACGAGAAATAAGATATTTCAAGGTAGTAGAGTCAGTCGTTTTTATATAGAAAACAATGTTTTTTGTATAGTACAGAAATAATTTGACATAATCAAGTTTTCTCAGTGTTAAACTTATTTCGGTTTCATTTTTATTATATCTGATAATTTAACAAAAACAAGACTACCTAAAGGCAAAATGTGAGATGAACGTAAACGGGTGGAAGGTTAGGTACATTTTGTCATTGGTTAATGACGATGTATTTCTTTAAAAGCACGATTAGGCGTATGTTTGTAACCTCAGGGTTATAGAATTTTTGCTATGATCAATAATAAATCTGGATATTGCAGGGGAGACCGCGTCACTGATTGTGGTACTAGTCAGTTAGGAGCCCTCCCTGAAAGTTTGAGGTGGTTAGAGATCACCTCTAACATGTAGGGAGGGCTCCTAATTAACAAGTATCCAGATTGTGAACCCATAATAGGGATTGCAAACAATTTTCATCATGAGTAATTTCTCTGAAAAATTATTCCTGAAATGGGTTCGAAACCGATCTCCACTTGATGATCTTCTATCTAGATGTGTAGACTATAACCACTGAAACTAATGCTATAAAATGTCACAGAAGATCAGTTAGAAGATAATTATCTTTATAATATATAGATTTATTAGACTTTGGTCGCTTACTTATGGTTACTTATGGTTGCTTATGGTTACTTATGGTTACGCGTACTTATGGCTTATTTACTGGTACGCTTAGTTATGTAGAATGTCCCACAGTAGTTCATTGATAGCACAAATATTGGTTAAAGTTAAATATAGATTAACGCATTTTCTTTATTTATTCTTTCGTAAATTAATTAGATGAGCTTATCCGTTCATAGTGATATAAACTGGTATAATAGTGGGTAGGTTTTATTGCTTTTCAGATTAACTTCTCAAGTTATAGCCTTGGTACGGTTTTTGAGTTGAATAAAACTCCATTTGAGTCATGATTTTTTTACGATCGGCAAGCAAATAAAATAAATAATATTATATATAAATAAGTAAATAAATAAAAAAATAAAGTTGTATTTTTACTGCATGTTTAAGCTACATCGATTACTGAGCTCAACAGGAGAATAAATAGCAAGATAATCGTTTAGAAAATAACGACCTGGGAGGTGGGATAATATCGAAACGGTCCTTTTATAGTGAGACGATAAACGGCTTCATAAACCAAATAGGAGATAAACCGCTTCTGAAATCCTTTCTATACAAACGACCATTTCCTGTCCCATTTATAATGCTCAGTGATACATAAATTTAAAAGGATGTATAGTCGGCAAGGTTCGAACCTAAACATTTGACAACTTGTTAGTGTTCTATGAAAATCACAAATAATAAAGGCGTTAAGTTTCCTATTTGACAGTATCTAAAGATGAAATACTAAGATCCTAGTAAGTTACAACTAACAATCATATATTTCTTATCTTTTGTCTTCATATCTTACATATTTACATCAAGGAAAAAAGTCGAATACTTTTCTTACATATATTACTTTCTTACTAAAACATTAGAGTAGGCGCATATCTAGTGATTCTTGTTCAATTCCTACCCGACCGAGGAATATTTTACTACGTTTCTATTAGCTTGCTTTCTTGTTGGTGTTTTGTTTGTCCAGTACAAATCTTGCAATCGAATTTTAACTAACATCCCGAGCAGCTAAACATTTGAAACTTTTAAAATAGCTCAGAACACGATGACAATGCATTATTTTAATACTTTTAGCCATCTTTCAGCAGAATTTAATTCGTTTTCAGCAAATTTTTCTGTATAAAGTTAGTTCGGAAAAAATCCGCAACTTATTTATTATTATTTTTTTTTTTTACATGATGCATGTTTACGATCTTCGTTTTGACGGGTTTCAAATTTATGATTCATTTTTGTTGGTATATTTAAGAAATTGTCAAAATGTATTGAAAGATCCTTTCAGTATCTTATTGTAGTTTTTATAAAATCTAAGTTTTTAACATAGACATGTTTTTAGGCTAGGGACACTATGGAAAAATAAGAATTATAAAACGCGCATGCGCAATGAATACAAGTACGCAATGAATCACTTTCTACGTATCTAAACAAAGATACAATGTTTATATTTCGTATCAATAGTAGATAAATGAAATTTTCATCACACTAAGAGTCCTGATAAATGTAGTACCAGGAAGTTAGGATCTAACAGGAGGTAGCTTTTCACTTTTTAGCACTATATTTTGTCAAAAGGATTACTAAAGTAAATATTGTCTAAATTTTTATATAAAATGACGTCAGAGCTCCAAGCGGACCAAAACTTAATTTCTTCTATTCCGGAAACTTAGTGCATTTTAATCAAGATAACAGCCTTTATAGAGGAAGGTGGTAAAGGTTGGCTACACTGGATTCAATGTCGAAAAATCTTGTCCATCATTAAGTAGGGTTTTTTTTTTGAAGTGGAGAAAATTTATTTTTAATACGAAGTTACTGTAGGTTTATAGAGGGTCGTTTAAGAGTATTTTGACTGTTATAATAGATCGAAAATGCAAAATTAGAAATTAAGAGGTGTCAATGTGTCACCATCAATGTATTTTAATTACCAATCTACTTAATATTCCACTGATGTAGCAAGTACAAAGCAATTTATATTAGAAGTAATTAATATGTTAGGATTACACAATTAATAATATTAGAGTGTTAGTGTAAAACGGTGTAAAGTATCTATTCAACACATGTTAACTAGTAGAAAGCATTTATTGAACCATGTGATTCTCCTATGTTGCTAGAATTACAATCTCCAGCATGAGTTATAATCTAATAATGTCATCTGCGGTTAATATACTTATATAACAAATGTAGTACATTTACACATAGCGCTGTCTAACTCAGTAATTAATACATACACTCTTATACAAATGCTTGCATGACTATTAACTATATTTATATCGATGTACTTGTTGTGTACGATATGTTTTAATCCTAAAATAATTGTTATATTTTGTCCTTATAACTACAAAATTACACTTAGTCTATTTATAAAATTCACTCTCAAGTCCTAATAAGAATATTTTGGCTCACAAATATTTTTAATTTATATTCAATCCTTGTTAAATTAAAGATTCTAATTGATATTATAATATTTTTAATTGAAATATATACACACTATATACATACATAGTCGCTAAGCATTAGTAAATATAGGATTTTGAATAAAAATTTGACGCTTTTAAATATCAGGAGGTTAGAATATGATAAGAGATCAATAGGTTTCATTTCAAGTACAATATTTTGACGATAGGCGGGCTGATGTTTCAAAAAACGACCTGCAAAATGTGACGCTCTTAAATATTGTCCGAAGAAGTTTAAATATGACAGGAGGTTGATCAGTTTTCCCTTGTATTCATTGTTCTACCATATTTCGCCGACAGAAGTTCTAAATTTTATATAAACATGATATCAGAGGTCTAAACGGACCAAGAAGTAATCAAAATTGATTAATGTTTCATAATTTCACACCTTAAGATCCATCTAATACATTAATTAGACAAGTGTATACTGGTTTTCTCCACTCCATGGAAATGCATTAAATGACAATGAGTGGATTTAATGCCCAAAAGATATCCGTGATTTAATGTTAGTGGCTTCATTTTTTCCTTCAGAGGTTGGCTAATCTGTGTGTCACTCGATTTCCCGCGCTGTCAACGCACTAACTCTCGTTTGAGTTCTGTAGAATCACTCTACAGTCCCTTGTGCTTAAAAGTAAGCAAGTACACTCTACCACTCAACCGTTTAATCTACCAAGTTTAATCCCAGCTTTAGGACGTTAATTGCGTTTACATCAATAATGGTTTTAATTGTGAATTAATTGCTAAATTTCGATTTTCCTCCTCTTTCTACTGTTTTAGATGGTCATTTATTGATACACATTATTTTAGTTAGTAGATTAAAAATGGTATTGTTCTGTTAAGTTACTTTTGGGGGAGAGAGGCATTACAATACATAACATAGCCTACTTAAATATGCCAAACTAGATATATTAGGCTACAGTATAGATTATAATCTAATAATGTCCTCTGTGGTTAATACACTTATAATACAAAGGTAGTACATACAAGCATACAGTAAATTAATACATTCATTTTCATTTGTATAAATATACTGTTTTCCTGTTGCTTAGTTTTCAAACTTGTAATTATTTGTGATTAAAATTAATTATATTTTCAAATTTAATAGACTGTATATAATCGTACAGGGGACATTCATCAAGTGTGTTTGATCTAATGTCCGAAAAAAATTATTGACTATCCACGCTAAATAGAACAAGAGCTTCTCTGATATAACAACAATTGAAAATTCGCTTATTCCGGCTTCATTTATTAAGTAAACTGACCGAGTTAGGAGTTTCAAAGCTTATATAATTGTGGAATAAAGCTAGGGCTAAAAGATTCATAGCTGAGATAGACTGGTAATCTACACAAAAATGCTTCAAAATTTTAGACTCACATTTTAGTAATTTAATTTCTAGTTTCTTCGTTCATATGCAAGAATTAAAACCTAGTTTCTACGTACACATATACCTAAAAATCTCTTCGTTTTTAACGTTAACCTTGACACAATATTCTCCATAGATGATAGACCATAACCACGACCAAGACCACTAGACTTGACCATAATGTCCATTATGAGAAATTATCGTGGTCGATCAAGACCCTATAAAATTCTCATTCCTGTACCTCTAATCGACAGTTAGTTGTTTAATATCTTATGCAATGAGATATGAAAAAATAAAATATTTTGTAGAATTATTCGATTGCTAATATTCCAAAATGAAATGGTAGACATATAAGCTCAATATTAATGTTAAAATCACCTAATATTTAATCTAATCTAATACACCAACTTGTCAAATTGAGTTTTGTACAAATGTGTTGATACTGTGATTTATAAAATTTGAATTTTGCTCATATTTTTTTATTTTTTTATTTTTTTTAATTTTAGAAATTGTGTCTTAGTTTCTTCCAGGCACGATGTAGTGTCGTCAATAAAGATATTAAATATAGTAGTTTTAATAATATTTTAGAACCCTATATTTACATATTTATATATATATTACCCTAGAAACCATGTATNATATATATATATATATACTGAATAAATAATAATTTTATAAAAGTGTGTGTGAGGGGACAATTGCTGATTAATTTGAAGGGTGGTGGACCGCAAGTGCTAAAGTTTAATGAACTCCTGGTTCAATGAACTTGGAGGCAAACTTGTCTAAATATTCGCCCAGGCTAGATGTATATTATACTCGCAAAAAAACAAGTCTCAAAGAATTAAGTTCCTATGTGATTCCATACCAGAACCACTTATATAGCTTGAGAAAATAATTGAGAACTTTAGTTTAGAATGTATCACTGGGAATTAATTGTTTTCAGATTAATACAAATTCGTGTTCAATTTTTCAAATTTAAATTAAAATATGTTCAATAAGCCAAATATATATTGAATTGCTTGTACCATTTATCTGTTTAGCTTCGATATTCAAATTTAAGAAAAAAAAATATAGATATTATGTATACATTTAGTGCATTATGGAAAAAAAAACACTAAATATTAAATCGGTAATTTTATAAAAATTTGTTCTTGAGAATGATCACAAGCGTTCTTCTGTTAGTTCGGAAGTAAAAAAATATTAAACACATAAAATATATAACTATTTTATTTCTACATAATATTGTATGTATTACTATTGTATATTGTGTATACATAATATAGTGTATGTATTTTTAATAATAATCGTTTATTTATTTAACAATATGGTACTTAAGTAATAGTAACTAACAAACGATATAGCCTTGGTCACTGGACCTTCAGGCGAGATCCCAGCATAAAATGTTAACGTATTGACAGAATTCAATGTCCTTAGACACTAGAAGATGTAAGTCAGAAGAGCATGCATAAATATAAATAGATTCATAACAACGAATATGTAGCAACAATATAAATAAGAAGACTTTAAATAATTACAAACATAAACAAAAATTAAAATTAAAAACAAATCAGTATAAAAATAGAGAATTAAAATGCAAATGATAAAATTCCATAAGCGTTACAGACTATATTTAGAATTACAAAAGCTTATCTTGTCTTATTACGAGGTTTTTTTTGGTAAATATTAACTGAGGGTATGTAGCCCAAACATACAATAACTAACTACACACTAAATTACTATAAATGCATAATAAAACAAATACAATTTATTTTATTGTATTTATTAATTCAATTTAGTGTATGTATTATTAGTATATCTACATATTAGTGTAGATAAAAAGATTACAAAAAATTATTTTGGATTAAATCCAAAATAAAAATGTTATAAATTATAATTTTTAAGAGTTTTTTTTTATCTTTTTAAAAGGGGAGCGTGAGTGTTAAAATTAAAAAAAAGTGCTTCCATTAATCAAAAAATATTTATAAAAGTGAAGGAATTTTTACCTCTGACCAACCATAGTGTTGGAAAATAGGCAAGAAAATTCAGGGGTGGTACCGAAGAAAAACTTGAATGAAACATTGTGTAGGATTAGGTAGGGGCGTTCATTGTTTCCTGAATTAAGGGAAGGGAGGATGGGCTGTTAAAAATATTTTTCTTGGTCCAAAAGCCCAGTGAACCGGGCCAAGTGTCCGCCCGTAAATTTTAACTAACAAAAAAAGCAGAACTTTTTCGTGTGTTTTTAATCCCTCTCCATACTATTCTAAAGTGAAGATAAAACAATTTTTGGGGCCGCGATCAGGCTTATGACTTTAAAATTTTATTGCTTTTGTGCTAAGCACCCCTCTCTCTTTAGCTCAAGTGTTCAATTTAGTTGAATTAATGTGTTCTTTTTTTAATTATTATTTATTTGCTTTCTTTTCTTTCGCTATGCCCATTGTTTACCTAGCCTAAATTAAGAATTATGCTTTAGCATTTTTATGCTCAGGGTAACTGATTATTTAGTCTGTAGATAAAATTGAGTAAAAAATATCCACTCTTTTCAATTTTACTATACGTTAATGAGTGATTCTAAAATAGTGTTTCAATTTGCGTGGCATATAGCTTTCACGTGTCTTATTTTATTGTCCTATATTATTGAACGAGTTCACTTGCGATTTGGATCTGTTTCTATATCCACTTAAGTCGCACTTTATGGATCGGTGGTTAGGGGAGTGATTAAGTCTAAAATAGTGTTTCAATTTGTGCTGCGCATAGCTTTCTCGTGTTCTATTTTATTGTCCTATATTATTGGACGATTTCACTTGTGATTTAGATCTGTTTCGATACTCACTTGACTCGTACTTTGTGGATCGGTGGTTAGCGTACTCGCTACCTCTCGCCTGATACTAAGACCATTATCAATATATCTGGTGATGATGCGAATCCCAGGGAGGTGTGACATGAGACATGCTTCGCACTGATGATCAAATCGAGTAGATGTGTTTAGTGGCCGATATCCCCGTCTTACTCGATGGTACTCGGACTCAATCCCCTTAAGTAATGAAAAAATCGGTTCGAGACAACTCAGACAAAGTTTCTCTTATAAGAGTTCATAATTACTTAGCCCAGTGATTTCCGTTTATTATTTTTTATTATTTTTCGTCGGTAAATATAATTATTATTGAACACTTCATCGAAATTTATCATAAAAATAACTTCTTCTCGGCGGGGATCGAACCCGTTCTCTCACCGTCCTTTTTCAAAGCTATTTCCTTGAGAACTAGATTTTCCCCGAGAAAACGGCTTGTATCGTTAGATATGAATTAACATGGACTGACTACATATTAATTTTTTAAACACTTTTTTTCCAAGTTTGTTCAGAGTTTTTTTTGCGGGGTAGCACCCCTGAAATTGGAGTTAAAATTCATTTCTCGATTTATAGCATCGGAGTATGATTTTTCTGAGCATGCGTATGCCAAACTTTGTCAAAAACGTCTCAGTAGTTTTGGCTCAACGCATCTGCACAGACGACAGACAGTCATTTTAAAAGCAAATTGTTGGACTCAAGGGACTTCAACACTAAAATGCATAAAAATTCATAATCAAATTTTAGTGCCATCAAAATACCCTCTCTTTATATGAAAAGGTAAAAAATAGCAACGCGAAATAATTTTCATAGAGGTTTTCATTGAATAATTGACCTCCCGTCCTGTGGCCTATTTAGATGTAGGTACTACCTTTCAAATTTATTCTCAAATTCTTAAAAACTAATTTTTGCGCCATTACAATACTTTCACTTTATATTAGAAAGTAAAAAGGGGCTACACTTAATCTTAAGTATTATTATTATACTTACACAGTTAATATGGAACAATCCATCAGTTTCTTTAGACAGCGACCTAAATTCCTTCAAAATCGGATGAGTAGTATTAAAGGCATACGTGTTAATCAATAAAAACAGTTGGTGCGCATGCTAATAGATAAAAGAAGTCATTGGAAGAAGAAGAATAAAGTTAATTTGAGATCAGGTTAATTATAACCATCCTAATTTCATCAATAAGTTTTTAAATATTATTGTGGTTTGCAAAAATTTTAAACGGCTCTCAAACACAAGATCAAATATAAATATTTTATTTGGAGTTCTCTAGATCACAATGCGTTCTAGAATCATTAAAAGTAAACTCGGAAATTAAAAATCATATTATATTAAATTTAAAAATCGTATTATATTTTTATGATGTATATTTGCTATAGGGCACTCGTGCGCAGAAGGTTTGAAGGATACTAAATGAAAAGAGATAGCATGCATCTTCCTTGTTATTTCGTTGTTTTTATTTAAGGCTTTATACCTTTATTCTTGTCACGTCTCTATTTTTTCATTCATTATTCCTTTTACTTCTTTCGCATTTTATTTCTGTTTTATGTTTCTTCTTCTTTTTTTTTTCATTTCACTTTTTGATTTCGGTGTTAATCTAAGTGAGGAGTTTTTTTGAAGGGGGTTACTTTCGCTGTTACAGAGGCGATGTTAAAGCCAGTCGGAAGAGTGTCTAAAAGCGTTCCATTTCCTTACAGCGAGTCTGTTCACTCTGGAACACTCGTACACTCTCAGTTTCGTTGGTTAATGTCCGTCACGAGTCGGTAAGCACGTGTTCATGTCAGGGTGGCATTCTTGTTTGGGAGAGTGTTTAGCGTGATAACTGAGAGTGTTAGCGTAGTGTTAACTGTGTAGTGTTATGAAAGGTCCCTGTTGGGCGCCCAGGGTGCACCCTTGGGACACTCGAAATCCGCGATGCATTAATAAACAGCGGAGATGCCTGTTTTACATACTGTTGCCGCACCCCTAGTCAACTCCCTCTTCTTCATTTATTAGAGGTAATGTTAATCAGACATACGTTCCTGTCTAACTGGGAAATAAATTTTAAATTATGATTGCTCAAAATCAAAATTTATTTCACAGTTTTATCTAAGAATTAGAAGTGTCTGACTAACATCAAACTAGAATTTTGTATACAAGTCAATGTTTTGGTGCCTTTTAAGAATATATAGTCGGCTAAGTTCGTTTGCGGGACATAACTTGGCAATAGGCATTTGAAAAAAACAAACCGGTGGAGAGCGGCCATGTCCCGCCCTTTTTGGTGGACAATATGATTTTCATAATCCTGAGTACGAACTTAGTTAGTAGACCAAAAATCCAATTGATGGTAGTTTGTCACTCAATAGGTTAGTTATTCAAATATTACTCGAAATCAAAGTGTTCCCCTGTCAAGAGAGAAACTACCTTCAACATTATTTTTGGTCTACTAACTAAGTTCGTACTTATGATCATGAAAATCACATTGTCCACCAAAAAGGGCGGGACGTGGCCGCTCTCCACCGGTTTTTTTTGGTTTTTTTTTATGCCTATTGCTAAGCTATGTCCCTCAGACGAACTTAGCTGATCATATATTCTTAAAAGGCACCATATTTAGTTATACACAAAATTCTAGTTTGATGTTTGTCAGACACTTGTTTGCACGCTATCTCCTAGACTTTCGAGATGGCAAAAGGTAACGGAAGTATTTTGATCATTCTAAAAACAAAATATTTTTTACAACTCCGAATTAAAAATTAACTGAAAAATCCGTTTCAGGCGTACAGATTTTTTTTATTCTCTTGTCAGTCTATCATTCAGCATTTTTTATCTGATTTATCTGGACTGCTTATCTGATTTAAATGAAATTTAGATCGTAGGTCACAATTAACCCATATTTGGTCCCACGTTAATTTGAACTTTCTGCCCCTAATGGTTTCTTTTCCACACGGGCAACTACTTTTTTTAATTGCACCTCTATATCAAAGTTGACTGCCCATTAGTCTGACACATAGCTTCCTCACGTTCTTAATAGCGTACTCAAATGATGTTATGCGTTTACAAACCATTATTGTCTAATATATTTAATTATTAATTTTATATCTGTCAAAATTATTTTTATTTTTTTACATGAATGGAAGTATCGATTTAGCAAGTATTATAAGCGCATACGTTAAAATTAATTTTACGTTTAACAAACCATCCAAATTTCTTAACAAATCAGATGAGGGCTTAGATAATGTGTATTAAGAAATAGGTTTGTGCGCATGTTAAAGAGAAATATGAAATGGACGCAAAATGAACTTATTGGTACCAACAATGGACTAATTATGACCTACCATACAAATTTCTTTAAAATCTGACTAGTAGTTTTTAAAATTGGTTTGATCGCATAAATTGAGCTACAAAGACAGAAAGATATTGCACCATAAATGTTCTGTGATGTTTGAAACGGATTTCTGTCTTAAAATTTTTGAAATCTAGACATGAAAAATGTTCGTTCTTCAGAACTATCACATAGCTTCCGTTTCTTCGCAAAATCTAATACGATTATTGTTAGAAGCACTTAGTAATTAAGAGATAATTAAGGAGTTTATTTGATTGATTTAAGTATATTTACATTCGTAATATTACATTCTTGTAAAGATATTTAATTTAGCATGGTAATAAAGTACTATTTTATTAAGAAATTTTTTTATTCAACTGGTTTAAAATTGTATTAATTATTCTTTTAGTCAAATTGGATATATAAAATTTAATATAATAATCATCAATTAGCTTAATGTATATATTTAGCTGATTTATATATTTAAATTTAACTTTTAAGTGCTTTGACCTCATAAATAGATTGCTTTACATATTTGCGTGCCGCGAGTAAAACAATTGCTTGGTAGTAGAAGCTAGTGTTTACAAGTATTCACAGTGACCCACTGCCCTAGGCATTTTGTTTCAGTATAAATGATCACGCAACTGTATAATTTATTAAATGACAATTTGTGTGACACATAGTTTCCACTCTAGATGGTAACATGAGACATGCATCTTCGATTCCCAGAGAGGTCAAACTTATTTTTTAAGCAACATTAAATTTGCGCATTTATTATTAATGAAATAAATATGAGACCTTCTGTGGGATGCTTTCGACAAACTATCTCATCTTCAAAATTGGATGAATACGTTTAAAGATATGTATTTATAGAAAAATGTGCATAGAAATATGTCCAAATATGACCTCTGATGTCTCACAAAAATTTTTGTCCGGACCATTTTTTAATTGGGAAACAAACACGGAAAAACTTCAGAGTGATCACAATTAACTTGGAATGTATTGCTAGCCGCGGTTTAGTCAAGAAAATTATACGTGTTACGATGGTTTACAGGTTATTATTTCCTTTCTTTGTAAATTTTAAAGATTAATATTTCCTTCCTTTGTAAATTTTAAAGGTTGATATTTCCTTCCTTTGTAAATTTTAAAGGTTGATATTTCCTTCCATTGTAAATTTCAGATTTTAAGAAAAACATAACTATTATATTGTGACTTATTTGTTTTTTTTTTTTTTTTTTGTTTCACTTTCTCATTGTATTCCAGTTTGAAAAAAAGAGAAAGTTTTTTATTCATAAATGTTCTGTGATGTTTGAAACGGATTTCTGTCTTAAAATTTTTGAAATCTAGACATGAAAAATGTTCGTTCTTCAGAACTATCACATAGCTTCCGTTTCTTCGCAAAATCTAATACGATTATTGTTAGAAGCACTTAGTAATTAAGAGATAATTAAGGAGTTTATTTGATTGATTTAAGTATATTTACATTCGTAATATTACATTCTTGTAAAGATATTTAATTTAGCATGGTAATAAAGTACTATTTTANAGGTTGGTGGCCAGGTGAAGTTGGAGGTTGTTATCGATTGCCTGTCTGTTTGTCTCACCTGGTTGCCAGGGTTTTAACGATTTCAAGCGTTGAAACGTCCCGTCTCTCCTGGACTAAGGAATCTCATTAAAATTGTATCTATTTTCACTACCTTCTTTTCCCTTAACATCTGATATTAAATAATTAGTATCTAGCAATCGACTGACCTCTCTAAATATATAATGACAACTTCCTCAGGGAAAACAAACTTTTTCTCTTAACATTTAAAATGTTGTGTCTTGCAATATACCTTGTAATATTGCTTGTTTTCATTTATGTTGTACATAATACGGTGTAACGTTTCTTATATTCAAAAAATAAAATGTTAATTTTATACCCCTTTCATGACGAATGTGTCAAAAGTAATTCCGTAAACATATTTATCTAGACTTTTCAGACGTCTTAATCATACTTTATGGATTGTTGCAACATACAATCAGTCAAATTCAAAGGAATAACAAGTAAGTGTAATAAATTTCAAATAATTATTAGTTTTCCACTTAGTTGAATGAGTTCGTTTCTCTCGTAACTTTAAGTAGTCACATCACCGTCAATTTACAGTCGATTACGGCATTAGTAAAATGACAGATTATTCATAGCTTATTTTCAAATCAATTTATTCTTCCTCTCTGCTAGTCGGACCTTGATTATTATTAGAGTTTTATTAGTCTAGTATATAGTGCTAGTATATTATATAAATCTTCTATTATTCTTAGGTAGTTCTTTGCGTTTCGCTAAATGTTATACATTACGTGACATTTACCAATTATCGTTACAAGACTAAAAAATACATATTACGTTGTGTCACTACTTAAAAAATTGCTTTGAAATTTAATATATACTTAACCCTTTTTGTATATAATTTAAGTGTTTATAGAACTACATATCTTAATTCAATTATTTCTGAATGTGATCAAATGCTTACTGAACTTGGTGCGTAGGCTTCCGCGGGTAGACT
This sequence comes from Gerris buenoi, assembly GCA_001010745.2. NCBI lineage: Eukaryota > Metazoa > Arthropoda > Insecta > Hemiptera > Gerridae > Gerris > Gerris buenoi. Next base: position 441,927 of record KZ651185.1, on the reverse strand, counting down.
CGTAATAAACAGCTTGGTTTTCCGGTGGAATCCGCATCTCGAAGGGGATGAAGTCCGACGTTTCGCTTCCACTACTGGAAGCATCTTCAGGGGTGTGGTCCCCTTCGAGACGCGGATTCCACCGGAAAACCAAAAATGCTTACTGGTTTAAATATAACATATTTTGGAACATTAAATGTGTATTTTACACATAATGTACTCGTAATATGAATATATACAAAAAAAACGTTGTCTTGCCTAGTTGATGTGATCTCAAAAATAATTAATTGTGGGGCAAATCCTCATTTATTTGTAACAACATTGTTTGGAATTTACTCATAGAGGAAAAAAAAAAACATAATTAGCATCAATTATAGTTGTAGAGTCAATTGTTAAATTGAGACCGATTTTGACTGATTGCAATTAATATGTGGGCTATAATTGGTAAGTTTTTACGAATCACTTGTTCGAATCTAGCAATTAGGCCACCTATCTAGGCCCTATTTACTAACCAGTTATGTAATTCACCCACTGTACACACTACACACCAATGTACTGCCTAAATAAATTCGATGTGATCAACTAAAAGTGCCTCGGTGTGCAATCGTACCCCTAAAGTTGACCTTGATTTAGATGTGGTCAAGAGAATGTTGCCAATTCTTTTCTTTTCATTTGTGTTAGAAATATGCTTTCGACATTAAATATATTGGATATCCATTATATTATTAATTGTTTCTTATTATTGGAATTATTTCTGATCTAAATTTTTTAGAAGTGACAGCGTCCTGGATTGCTTAATAAAATCTAGATTCCGTCTATCAGATCTAGACATCTAGTTGTAGTCCCGACATTTCATGCTGATTAAAGAGATTATTTTCAAAAGAGTTAATCTTAATATGACCTATTTAAAACTAAGATTAACGAAACTTAGACGATATTAACTCAAATTTCTTGGTTATCACCTGTAAGAATAGACCTTTTTGTGAATATGAATTTTCGTAATTCTTTATGGATTTAGACAGTATATAAATCGGAATTTTACTCCATGGAAAGTAACGTTGGTTTATATAAGGTTTACCTTTTTACGTTATATAAACAGTGTGTGTTATTATGAATACAAAATTTTATCAGCTGTTGGTTTTAAATTAGAAATGTTATTAATGATTGTTTTCAATAAAAAAATTATATCACTTGTTGATTTCAATATAAAAAAGTTGTCTGGCATCAATGATTTTGTTAATTAGTTTTAGTGTAAAGCATAACATTGTTTGGTCAGTGCCAAATGTTATTAATTGTTGTTTTTTAAAGATATCGATTCAAGTTGATAAAAGATTTAGTCTAATGAGAGGTTGGTGGCCAGGTGAAGTTGGAGGTTGTTATCGATTGCCTGTCTGTTTGTCTCACCTGGTTGCCAGGGTTTTAACGATTTCAAGCGTTGAAACGTCCCGTCTCTCCTGGACTAAGGAATCTCATTAAAATTGTATCTATTTTCACTACCTTCTTTTCCCTTAACATCTGATATTAAATAATTAGTATCTAGCAATCGACTGACCTCTCTAAATATATAATGACAACTTCCTCAGGGAAAACAAACTTTTTCTCTTAACATTTAAAATGTTGTGTCTTGCAATATACCTTGTAATATTGCTTGTTTTCATTTATGTTGTACATAATACGGTGTAACGTTTCTTATATTCAAAAAATAAAATGTTAATTTTATACCCCTTTCATGACGAATGTGTCAAAAGTAATTCCGTAAACATATTTATCTAGACTTTTCAGACGTCTTAATCATACTTTATGGATTGTTGCAACATACAATCAGTCAAATTCAAAGGAATAACAAGTAAGTGTAATAAATTTCAAATAATTATTAGTTTTCCACTTAGTTGAATGAGTTCGTTTCTCTCGTAACTTTAAGTAGTCACATCACCGTCAATTTACAGTCGATTACGGCATTAGTAAAATGACAGATTATTCATAGCTTATTTTCAAATCAATTTATTCTTCCTCTCTGCTAGTCGGACCTTGATTATTATTAGAGTTTACAATTTGGTTTTAAAAGGCCTAGAATAACTTATTTCAAAGTAACTAAAAGAACAAAGGGCAGCTCGAGTAGTCTGTTTACATTCTCCCTCTACGCTATTTCATGTCCACTTCCTTACTCACTGTCATGGAAGTGGATTCAATGTAAAGAGGCATAATTGAAGCGAGCTTCTTACATTTAACAAATAATCCATCCTGTCTATCTGTTTTTCTATCTGTCTGTGTGTCAGTAGCGTTTACTTGTCGACAATGACTTTAGTAATAGTTGACCGACTTAGTTGAATTTTGTATTAATGTTCCTTATAGTAATGCTCAGGCTAAGTTCGTTGGACCGTCTATGAGTTCGAGCATAAAAACGTAAGCTTCAAATGCATAATTGGCATTTAAAGACAGGAAAGATTCCTTCATGACCTATTCAATGAGCCAAATATTTTTTTACAATAATTGTTTTTTAATAAATCTAACTGCGACACCACTATGAAGTGATACAGATCGTTTCTAATTATTGCAATTGACCTAAACGATTAAAATAAAGAAAACAACTTTTTAAATTTTTGGTAGTTTTATTACTACGGAAACATTAAATTTTAAATAATCCAAATTACAATTATCAATAACTACGGGAGACATACAGAGAAAAATACACCCCCGCACCGGGAATCGAACCACGGGACCTCTGTTTACCGTACAGGTGCTCTCTAGAGATTATATAAGATGTATATTAATGGAGCTAAACTGTCTTATTTTTTTTATTTTTATTATTTTATTTTATTTATTTATTTATTTATTTTTTTGGTCAGGATAGATCACGGTGATGCATTTATGTGTCTGTACAGTAAATAAAATAAAGTATTTAAACTAATGTAACATGCACTGTGTCTGTTTTATTCCTATTCTAATTTGTTTATTTTTTTCCAGATTTCAAGGTAAATATGACAATCATATCAGCACATTAATTCTCAACCATCGTAAGTAACTTTTCTAAATTTAATATTCATAAATTTACTCGATAATAAACTTAAATGAAATTATTTTAAGTAAACTCTCTATTACTTAAAAATAAACGTTAACATGGTGTAGCATATCAAGTTATAAAAATAAGATTTTTACTTTATCATATAAAGAGAAAGTATTGTCATGGTTTATTATTATTTTTTAATCTTGAATTAATAATAACAATAATTTTAACAGATATTGGATTAAGCCTTTCAAAGATTATAAAGTTGTGTACTATGAACCAAATTAATAATATATTAAGATATATAATATATTATAGATTGATATTGAAATATTATGTTTTAAAAATTCATTTTAATTAATCGCTAATTAAATTAACGTTCCATTAAAAGAGACGTATTTTAATAGAACGTTAATTTAATTGGCTCTTTAATCATAGTTATTAAATTAAGACGTTATGTTTAATTAAAATTATTTTCTACACTTACCTCTGCATGCTATCAAAGGTCTTTAATTAGAATATGTGGTATTGATTAGCGAAGTTATAGCGTAACTACGGATTATAGCCGATAAGGAATCTAATCACTTACTGCAATACCCTCTCCTTAGTTATTTATAATATTTATCTTTCTGTTCAGTAAAAAATATTTATACTTTTATATTCGCAGTAAGATTGGATTTACATCCAATAATGTCTAATGTGATCCATTTATTACTTTTCCATACCTTAAAGGAAAAGTATTGTTTTTAAATAAATTTTAAAAGCGTTTAACAGTTGCTTTACTTTTTTGGGTTTCGAGGTCATCCTAGAACTAGAACCTAGAAACCTTATGCTTTTGATAGTTCGTCCCGTCTGTCCGTCTATTTTAGATCATATCCTCCAACCTAGCTAGTGATTTGAAATTTTTGTTACAAGTTACAAGTATAACTTTTGACACAACTCGAAATATCTTCGATAAGCGAGCAAATGTAAAGTAATCGCCTTTTTTTTATTTTTTTGTAATTTTTGAGTGGTGTATTATTTTGAAGGTATTGAAGTCACCACAAATAAACATCGCGTTCCAAAAAGGAAGCTATTATACCCCTAAATAACAAACGCAAAAGCCCTCCACCATCGCTATCCAATTAGGACAGGACCTAAAAATGAGAAAAAATACATAAATATGCATCTTTTGATGGGCCAATCATATTTCCGGGAGTGAATAGAAGAAAGTCCCATTTTAGGTGCGCGTAAGCATGGAGACCTAAAATATTTAATTTTTTGTAGTTTTTGAGAGAGGGATTATTATAAAGGTATTAGAAAGTAGATTAAAAATTGTATATCCCGTTTTAAAAAAATGTAACTATATTACTGATAGGCTAATATGGTTTTAGATGCACTAATATGGATAACTTGTATTTAGATGGACTTCATTTTTATGTTTACTACACCGATGTTAAATAGCTACAGGTATTAAACGATTGCTCTAGACTCTATAGAAAACACCCTTTGATATGGTTAGGTCGAGTTAATTCTCCGATCTAATATATTTCAAGGGTTACATAGTTGAGTATACCCTGCTAAATTTCAATTTCACGCAAGGTTAAATGCTGTAGGGCTAGAAAGGGCTTGCTAAGCTCCGTAACCCCGTTGCATAGCTTGAAGCAACTAGGTCGTCCTGAAACTTGACAGCTAAGCCGTGCAAGTCTAGGTTAGTCCATCCCCTCTTCTCTTCACAATTTTATTCCTCTTCTGTACAGTTTAGAGGGCTTAAAAGATAGAGACTTTGAGAATTTATAGGTTTTTTCCAGAGTTGAGTATAAAGGGGAATGAGGGAGCCCTGGATTTTATCAGGGTTTTCTAATAATAGTTTACTGACACGTGATTCTCCTCGCAGTCAATCAAGTTAAAATCTATTGCTCTTGGTTTCAAAAGTCTATTTTTGATCGACATTTTGCCACGTCTATACAACGTTCAATTAGCATTCAATTTGAATTTTTTAATTAATTGCAATTTTGATTTGAATGTAAGGAGTGATGTTGGCATTTTTTAATATATTTTTATTTTGTCAAGGTACACCTATTTCATTCGACAGCTTTAATTAAAACATGTTTTCCAGTTGGCGTAGCACGTAATTTTTTTGTTTCCAATTATTGCATATGGTTATAAAATATAAAAAAATAACGATAACAAATATTTCAAAATATTGATTTTCGTAAAATCATCCATATTTCTTAAACTTCTCGGATAAGTTCTTAAATGAAAAAAAGCTAATGTGCATGCAGAACATTTTTTTGTGGGCCCAGAAAGTTAAAATTTACTAGCACTAGACTGATTATAGTTCTGCTCCCTAGGAAGCATCATCACTGCAGATGGAGGTGTTGAAGTGGATATTAAGAACTACGCGTTTGAGGTAATTCGTAACTTTATGGAAGACACGCAGGTACGAACACCAAGCTACATACCTTTAACTCGGATGGCCATTGGCCATGCTTCTCCTTCTCTACGGCTGTCAAACCTGAAAGATCCTTTATAACTTACAAAGAGCCTCCAGATTTTTGTAAACAAGAGTTTGAGAAATATTCTAAAAATATAGAAGCCTCAGGTTATCTAAAATAAAGTTTTGTGGAGGAGAACAAGCCAGGTACTCACGTAGACATCAAGGATGTCATAGGTCATAGAAAGTGGATGTGGATTGGACATGATCATACGCTTCGTCAAGAAGTGCCCAACATAGGAAAACAAGCTCTGGAGTGGACATAAGTCCCAAGACGCAGAGGTAAGCCAAGAAACCTTGAGGAGGAGCATAGAAGCAGAAGGTATCTATAGAATAGAAAAATTCTGGACCGAGATAAGAACATTAGCCAAGAATAGGTTCCGATGGAGAAAGTTCGTCGAAGACTAGGCAAATTCTAATCTATCGTCTAAATACAAGATCGTACTCATTACCAATTAAGTAATTTTTAAGATATGGCATACATTCTTTCAAATAGACCAACGGACAGACTGGAAACCAAAAATCTTCATGATATACATGAAATGGATTTCTGTTAAGATAATTTTACATTCGGAGACATAAAAATTCCTACTTTGTTAAGATCAAAAAGCTCTCTTTACCTTTGGTAAGCTCGAAGCAACGATAATTTACTTGGTCCGTCTTGCCAGCCTTTAAGATAATATGCATATTAAAGCTGTACATGTAATATTATGCATGTTGGATGGTTTTAAAAATTTTACAATTCCTTTTTGTAAATTTCAAATGTTTAAATAAATATAAGTACCTGAACAAAATCATTTATTACCATGCACCATTGTTAAAACCCTTTACATACTCGATCCATAAAAAAAAAATAATATAAAATAGAATATTACATATTTTGTATTATAATAGTATTATATACTTTATGAAAAATGTGCGAGAATATTTTGTGGCTTTATGCAAGAGTTTTTTTTCTTTTCTCTTTATTTTTTTCTCTGTTGATTCCATTTTTTTTAAGCAAGGGGATATTGTCTCGCCGGGAACAATAGGTTGGTGGCTGGTGGAGACAATAAATGGTTTTTCTAGGGCCTTAGGGCCAAGATACTTGAACCTGGAGTTGACACTCCCCAAACCGACTTCTAGGTTTTTACTTAAATTACAAGAAGGACAGTTTTTAAAGCAGTGATAGCAACGAAGGGCTTTTCAACTCTTAAGTCGCCCGACTGAAAGATGCCGGGCCCTTTAAATAAACGGAATATAGTTATTAAGTTTTTATGAATAATTTTATGCGTTAAAAAAAGTGCTTTTCTTTTTATCTTATTTTTTAAGAAAAACCCAAAGTTTTAAAAATTTTTCATTAGGGTAAAAAGAAAAAAAAAAATAGTTTTAACACTTACTGAACTTTATAGAATAGTTGTTCTGGTGTGTAGCTACAATCAAGTTTAGGTTTTTATACACTTTATTCTGATTATTAAACGTTATATCTTATTCCCATATCCCTTGTTTTTTTTTTGCTTCCGATCTTCCCGAAGATAACAGCAATAGGGATCTTAAAAGGACATTTTTATGCCTCTAATTAAAAATTTATTTGAGAGAAATCCGTTTTAGACATCAGGAACATTTTCTCTAGTGTCTGTCTGCTGGTATGTTACCACTTGCCTTATCTTAAGAATATACTTGAACGATTTTAATTAAATTTTATCGCTACATTAAAATTAGCCTACTGTAAGCTTACTAAACATTAAATTGACATTTTCAAAAAATTCACATGATTTTTATAGAGTAGCCAACTGATTTAATCTAATATAATAACAACTAATTTAATCTTAATATATAGCCTATGCAAATTTAATATTGAGTAAAAATAAATTTGGCCCCGATAGATATTGAAACTGGTGTAAAAACCTACATTTTAGATTTCCAGTTGAGGTCACAATATTTATACTCATGCGACCATCGTTCTATGGGACGCGGACCTGAGAAAGCTTGTGTCACATTAATTGGCAAATATTTTTCATCAAAGCTGTATTCATGGACCTTCTTAGTCTTGGATCTTAAATCTAAACCCTTATACTCTTTTATCACAATCACTATTTTTTACTGTTGCTTCTATTTCTTAACTCTTTAACCCTTTAACCTCTTACCCCTTACCTACTATCGAGTTTTGGTAACACGTATAATCCCACCGTACAAAGTAGATTTAGATTTGGTATTTTCATACATCACAGCATCTTCTTTAATATATGAAACAAGATGTTCTGTGAACATTAACTAGCTTTCTAAGGTGCGAACCTTATAATTTAAGGAAGTACAATTCTACATAAGAAACCTATCACAAAGTTATATTATGTAGCGAGTTTTAAAACAAAGAAGTATAAAGAATATTATATGAAAAATCCAAGTGAAGCTAGACAGTTACCTTGTGGAACACCATGTTTAAATCGTTAAAATAAACATTTTTATATATGTATATCTAACATTTTATGTGTGTCAGAAACTTTATTCAACTTTGTATCTTAAATTTATTTTTCACCTTTGTAATAATGTTTTTGAAGGGTGAGAAACGTGCCCATTAATTGTGCCCATGATTAAATTATTAATAAATGAATCAAAAGGAATCTTTATAATTAACTTGGAGCTTTGATATCGTATGTTAGAACTCGTATACAAACAAAATGTGTTAATAACTTATCGTTCACTTAGAGTTTCGCTTTGTTTTATGTTACAAACAACATTATAAGAGGCACTCGAAATTTTGAGTTTAAAATAAAGACCTTTTCAGTTTTTGATGTATTAATTATAAGTTCCTATGGCACTCCCAATTAATTTTATATTCCTTTTAAATCATTTTATTATTAAAATACGTAATTAGCTATATTTATTATTAATCCATTGGTACTTTAGATTACCTTTGGTTCTTTAGATTTTTTAGATTAACTGATAAAAAACAGAGTAATAAACTATTCAAATACTTGGATGAACTATGTATAAAGTATAGTTTTATGGTTTTTACTGAGGTTCCTTGCAAATTCAGATTTTTTGTTACTTATTATAGTGCTCACCACTATAACTTCAAAATTTTGTATGGATTTCTGATTGATTGATTTTTTAGCTTTCATCCTGTTGTTAACAATGTATTTTTTTAATGGTCTAGGCTTAAAGAAAAATAATCTTAAAATCATAATAATGACTTCATTTTTCAAGTTCAGGAGGTTGTTTATTTATTTTTAGAAAATATATGTGAAATTAAATTATTTAAATTTGTTTAAACAAAATAATCAAAGGGAAATTGGCTAGAAGGTTTAAATTTTCATTTGTATTAAAATGCCCGAGAGACAGAGAGAGAAAATCTGTGGGAAAGTGGAATTATCTGTGGAAGCCCTGAAGGGAAAGGGATGAAAATTCTTCCAGTATTACGTTGTAAACGAGGCCCCCGATTTCCACTACCCGCGCTTAATTAAACGAATACATTTTCGAATAGTTTCCTCGTCCTCTCTTTGGCCCATTTCCTTCTTTTAAACCCCAAATTCCAATTAGAGAGATAAAAGAAAAATAATAAAATCTACATCTTAGTTTCACTCTTTATAAAATAGATTATTTGCTGAATTAAAATCAATTTGTAAAGAAGATTATAATAAAGATGTTTCTCAAAAATATATTAGATTTAACTGACTAGTCTCTTGGCTCATCATCCCTCGGAAGTCAGCTTTACTGATTCGCTTTAAGAGGATCCTAGTAATGGGGCCTTCCTTTATAGCGGTACCTTTTTAATTTGATAACCCTACGCTCAATATTGCTCAAAAACAGTGTGCAGTATTACAGTATGGTTGCCATTTTAAAAGAAAAAGGTTTTGTTTGGTCAAAAAAACACACTGAAAATTTTCATCAAAATCGCGGTTATTGATTACTAGGCTTCACCGTGCTCCGTACGGGGTCCATGCTTGGTTTCAGTAATTAAATAATTCTTAGTGCATGGCATACAAATTTTCCAATTCTGATCTTTGTGCAAACAAAACTTCAATTTTCTATACGTATACATAGATGAGTACCCGCAAAGTGGTGACCCCGACGTGATACATTCCTTCTGAGACAGAGACATCAAAATCGTGAGACAGACTTTACTTTATTTAATACTTCAATTTTTAAGTTTTTGGTAGTATTCATAGTACGGAACGTTTAAATTTAAATCAAATTATAATCACTATTTACAAGGGGAGACAGAGAGAGAGAAAAAATAGACTTCAGCGCCGGGATTCGAACCACGATCCTCTCTATATTTAATACTTTAACTTTCAAACATTTTTTAATCATATTTTTATTTAAAAAATGCAAGTTCCTGCACATATTTCTCTTTAAATATAAAAAAAGCTCGATTAAAAAACACAATTAACATTAAATTACTGGTATACATAATATTTATCATTGAGAAGTTTTTCTCCGTACAAAGGTCGAGTCATTCCTTTATTTTTATGCCGCCCTCCTGTTCTTTTACTGAATAATCTGTCGCCCACATCTCAGTGCCCTAGGCGGTGCTGGAGTGGGATTATTCTTTGAACTCTACCGAGCCTCTAGAGTTAAGAGCCTACCGCATAACTAATAAAGTAACAAATTATAAAACTCCTCCCCCCCCCCTCCTCTCGTAAGTATTCCCCCACTCTTCTTTAGCTTTTTCATTTTAACTATTTGACGATTTTTAAAAGTGAATGTAATAGAAAATAAATTATAAGATAGATAAAAGGAAAGAAGGTCTCGTGCAGAAAATTGTATAATATTATTTTGCTGTATAAGCTATATATATTAATATAATTAAATCTTATAAATAATAATTATCCCAACAAAAACACTAGTGTAAAAACCAAATTTCGCGTAATAAGTTGTGAGGTCATAAGTTTAGCCAAGTCTCCCACTGTCCGAGTAAGTTCTACTAGGTCTAATTCATTTAGTGCAAGTACATAATGTTTGTCTGGCTCTCTCTCTATTCTCTTTCCCAAATCAATCTACACGTTTAAATTTAATTTTTGGGGGTGGGTATTCGCCAATACAATTGTATGTATTTATATAATAAAATTAAGGTACCAACATATTTACTATGAAAATAACAAATTTTCTATTTTTCTCCTGAGTTTACTGAAGTACACGGAAGAATTTTGATAATTCTAGAAAAAGAATGTTTATCTCCAAATTAACTATTGTTGAAATCACATTATTTTATTAGCTTGCCACACTAATTAAAAAACCTTTTTTTTTACTAATGTGGGCTAAACATTTACATATTAAGCGTATTAATATGTGTTATAATGTGGGAAACAAAAATCTTTTAGGGATTACCTTAATAATAATAATCTTTTGTGGTTATTCGAAATCACATAAAAATAAAATTTTAAATCAAAGTTTATTTAATAGAATCTGCTGTTGGTAAAAAAGGATGTTTTATCAGATCTGATGATAAATCTGATGTTTTAGTAAAAAAAGGAATACTTTATTTATTTCTGATTCGCTAATTCTTACTTTATAATATAGAGATAAAAGGTTTTTTTTTTTAGAATTATGAAATGAAGTTGACCAACTAGATTTCCATTTTTATAAATGAACATCTGTATTAATCGTTTTGATTTTATTTCTTTTTGAAGTTAAAGCGCTTAAATATTCAACGGAATAAAGTAGAAAGAAAATGAAGGTTTTGTTTTCGTTTCAGTCATCAGTTCCTACTTTCGACATTTGGATTTCATTTCCGGTCTGGCAATCACCGCCTCACAGAGTGCTCCGTTGTTTGGAAAAGTCAGCTTTGTGCTTGGTGCTGAAGTGTATAAGGGTACTTTGAACCACGGTTCTTGTGTCTCTTAGTAAGAGAAACTTAAAGTTCGGGACTAGGGTAGAAAATTGCCTACGTCCTCTAAGGGCGGAAGGACTTTAATCTTTGTCAGGGTGCGCTTTACATTTCGGTGTCATAGCGCCTCATTTCCACTGCTTTATACTTGAGGGGCGTAAGTTTCGACCTTAACCCTTTTCCGAGAAAGGTTTTACTCTTTGCCCAAGTAGTACTGAGCAGGCTCTTTGATGTTAAAAGGGTGCCCTAATGCATTTGCTTCTGAAAAGCTCCCTGGATTCCCTCCCCCCTTTGATTTGAGATTCGGTCTTCAATTTGAAATGTCGAAGCCCCTATTCGTATAACTCCGGTGAGCCAACCCCGGTTTTCGGTCTGCAGTTGAGGCCCTTCCAGAAAGGTCCCATTTCTCACTCTCATTGATTACCATTTGCAGCTCCGGATTCCGGGGCCCATACCTTCCAAACTACCATTCTTCGAAAACCCCCCTTCTTTTTTTCGAGATCTTAGATTTTCCGGGGGCGACCCAACAACAACCGACCTCAATAAATCCGGAAACATTACGACTCCTAAATCTCGCCCTTTTCTAAGAACAACCTTCGCTTTTGAAATCGGACTTTCATTGATCGCATACAACATTTTACAATCAGCATTATGTTTGACCTCACATTAGGAATAAGTCTGGTTTAAAACCCGGAAAATTCTTTCATTCGAGCTATTCGATTTTTTTTAGCTGCAAGGTTTCATATTTGCGTAGCTTTTTTAAAGCACTTAGAAATATATGGCTTAATCAAACTTATAAGTCTACAGGATTTTAACTGGTTATTACTGGGTTGGGTACAAAATATTTGTTTCTAAAAACTTCTGCTTAAAAATTGCGCTTATAGATCTATTTATTTCTGGTTTATTAAGGTCTATTACACAAATAAGGGAAGTGTCAGTGACGGCACAGTGCTGTAGTTAAAATTGTTTATAAACCTTTCAAAATCTGTCTCCGTAAGAGAGCATCAATACTGATCTTAGAGGTTTACTGTAAAATAATATGTACAAAGACAACAATGTAAATAACTACACATTACACGTTCACATAAACAATTATGCAATTAAAAAATATAACAATATAATCTTTTTTTTTGTACAAAATGTTTATAATTTTTAATAAAATTAAGTAAAAGAATAGTCAGAGATAATATAACAGGATAATACATTTATAAAACAAATACTAAACTCATACGTGCATTGCAGGTCTTGTGATGTTAAACTATTTGTTTGTCTGGAAGTTTTATTTTTTATAATTAAAAAGACCAAACAATAAACACGACTTAATAATCATAATTTTTAAATAATTTCCATTAATAATATAATAACAAGTAACCAAATTAGATAATTTAAATATGAATTTATTAGATTTATTACTAGGAACTGTTAACATAAAAATATAAATTTATTAAGTTTATTTATTAAGGCGGCATTTACACCGCTTCTGTTTCCTTCCATATTTAAAGCTTGTAGCTTCTTGTTTTTGTAGAAATTAGTTTCCTCAATAGGTAATTATAATAAAACATTCATTTCGAATTAAAAAAAAAATTATTGAACACTTTTTTTAAAAAAAAACAAATTATACTTATAAATTACACGTAAGTAAAAAATGTTTAGGATTGTCATAATAAAATACAAACACAGCCTTTAACACTTTCTCTCCTATCCTGGTATTGTATTAAATATGTATGTGTAATTAGAAAATGTAACTCTTTTAAAATGATCAAATTCTTTTGCATAAGAAAACAGTAAACAACAAAAAAAAAATCTCTAATATTTACACCGTAATGTCGTGTGTACTATAGAGCTTGTTGATTTTCAAACTAAAGTGGCGACCCGCTCATGTTCCGGGTATGCCGATGGCTTTATTAAACCTAGGAAATAGTAATTGGAGAATACCTAGAAGAGCTGATAAGCTGGAATACTGTAAAATCAAAGGGGGCGTGTTTTTTGGAAAAGGTGGTGTCAATGCCGCCCCTGCGCCCGCCCGAAGGTTAAACAATAGTTAGTAAATGAAATATTTATTGGCACCAACCTGATTTACTTGAGCTTTATCTAAGACAACACTGGAGAGAATCATGAAAGGTTCATGATTCCCTTATGTTTCATTACTCCCTGTTTAACCCGACAGGGTGTAATGAGTAACTTCCCTCCCTGTAAACTAGGGAGGAAAGTTCACTTTTTTCTCCCTGCTGAATGTAAAATTATTATAATTATTTTTTTTTTTTTTTATAAAATTATTGATTGCTTTAATTTCTTT
>KZ651185.1:417020-428248 GCA_001010745.2 Gerris buenoi | reverse complement strand
GCAAGATGTTTATTAAATTCTAAAGAATTTTTTTATTCCCCTTCCAGAGAAATCCCATAAAAGTTTATACTTTTTTAAATGAAAAAAAAATATATATAAAATAATTTTTAATAAAACTTTTCTTTTGTTCGATATAATGAATGTTTGGAAAAATATATTGATATTTTGTTTTTGTTTTATATAGAAAATGATATCTTATCATTAAAAAAAAAAAATGAACGGAAACTATAAAATGAAATTTTTATTCTAGTTATTGTTACTTGAAGTTGAGTTTAAAATTGTTTCAATCTTCTTTTCAAAGATTTTGGGCAAAAGTCTGAAGTTTGCTTGTTCTTTTTCTGATTAACTCATTTACCCAGTAAGACAATCGGCTCCACTCTGTGTTGCTATGAATAATAGATTTTTTATTACTGGAACCCGTCGAGAGGAAAGAAGGAAAGGAAACTGCTCCCTACGCTTTCCCTTGCCCTTCACTTGTATACATTGGCAGAGGAAATTCTCCTTTTATAACTTAAATCTCTCCAAGAAAAAACTTTTCTCGTTTTTTTGTGTCCTTGTTCAAACATGTTTTTTTCTCTTTAATAACTATTGCTTTGATTTTAAAAGCAGCAAGAGTACAAATCTATTTGAGGATTACCTTAAATATCGATTTAATTATTTTGCTTCCGAGTTTATTGAAGGTAATGGAAGCTATGTGATCGTTTTGAAGAACGATAATATTTAATGTCTCTGAATTCAAAACATTCCAAGACAGAAATCCGTTTAAGACATGAAGAAATATTTGTGGTTACGTGTCTTCATTTTGTCGGTATTTCCACTCAATTTTTGTAAACCATAACATACCTTACAAACCCAGACTCCAATTTGTATTAAATTTGTATTGTAGGTCATAATTAAGCTTATAAGTTTCATCCTTTTTTTTTTCCATTTGTTTTCTTCGACAAATATACATAATATAAATATTTATTAACAATTATATCTTAAAAAGACTAAACCACATCGTTTAGAAAACGGTTTTGAAAACGATCCGCTAGTTCAAAACGCTATGTGAACGAAGAACGACGGATCGTATCGGTTTAAATCCGCTCCACCAAATATACGTGATCGGAACGGGGGATCGAATTCAAAACGCTCGTATGAACAGGTCTATGTGAGAGGTCGTATGAACAGGTCGCTGAGGAGATAGAGGTATTACGTTATTTACTCGTTTCCTCTTTGTTATAGTTGTCTGTGTGCTTCAGTTTCTTTTTTTTTAACTGCAAAAACGTTTTTAAACCAAACTTAATACTAAAAAGAACCTGTAACAACTTTTAATAACGTGTAAATAAAATGTAAAAATTCGCAGACGTATGAGGTCACAAGAAGCTTGGTTTAACTCGTGACGTCACCGTTATGAGATATCAAAAAAAAAAATATATATTTCAATCACCTGTATTTTTTGTCGTGTGAACATTATCATTTCAAAAACTAATTGGATCCGAAACGCTTTTATAACGATGTATGAACGTAGTTTATGATAATTTAATTATTTTACAAAATCATAACAATTTTCACAGATTTAAAAACGGGAAATTAAATAAATTTATCAATAATTGGTTGTAAAAAGCTTTAAATCATACGAAATAGGAAGCAAGAAAGCTATGAGCCACACTAATTTACAGACTATTTATATTTAAGATAGAACAATTAAAAAGAAGAACGTTATGGAAGTAAGATTGTTATTTACGAATCTATAATTTATAAAACGAATTGCTATTATGCTGCGACTCTCATTGTATTAAGAGCTGTGTTTATTATTACTCCAATGAAGACAAGAATTATTTCAATTTACGTAAATATAAATAAAGAAAATCTAGGTTGTAACAATTCAACATGAAAAAATGCAAAAGGTTTTAACAGAAAAATAAACAATAAACATTTTCAATGCATTTTGTGTTTTTTCCGATATGAAAAATTGCATTGATTCATTCATTCTTTTGTTGTTTTATCTTTCCATTGTGTTTACTCTATAAATTAAATCAAGGTTTGACGTTTTGATAAAAAATTGAACAAACTATTGAAATGTTTCTCTTTATCTTCATTTTACAAATGAAAAAGTTACTCCTGATTAGTTTCTGTCTGCTAAATATTATAATAGTTTATATAATTGTTTCCCCTGTTTTTTTAAAATCATTTTTTTTTTTAAATGAATTGAAAATTCATTTAACTAATTTAATTTCATAACACTTTTGAAGATGTGGGTGCAAATAAATGGATGCTTGTGGACAAGTCGATGAGAATCAAATGAGCATTTAGGGTTGAAACTTGTATGGGACCAACAATGGGGATATTAAGGCCTAAAATCCAAATTCCAATACAATTGAACGAGTTTTTTTTTAAGATAATATGTTTATTCGCAAAAATTTAGCAACAGGCAGACAGAGAGGAACCCAAAATATTTCTTTTTTAATCCGTCTTAAACGGATATTTAACTTGGAATTTTTGGAATCGGGGACATAGAATATTTTATTCTTCAGAGCGATCACATAGCTCCTATTATCATGGGTAAGCTCGGAGGCAATTATCTGTATTTTAGCATTTCAATTTTTCTGAACAAATTTGTTCAATTTTTGCAAACCAACATAACTTAAATACTACTTGTCCGATTTTAATGCAATTTAAAAGATAGAGATGATAATTATCCCATTGTAGGTAATTTATTTCTCTTCTACATATATATCTATATATATATATATATGTATGGTCTTTAACATACATTTATTTTTTTTATCTAACATACATTTATTTACACCTATATCTTTAAAAGTACTGATTTGATTTTTAATTTTTTTGGACCACCTGTTTTATTGATGCCGTTTGATTGCACACCTTGTAATAAACCATATAAATAAATAAAAAGAACTGATATGTCGACTTTGCCCGTTCATTTTTACACTTGGCTGAAAATGTAAATATTAATGTAGAGACTAAATGGATCTTATATAATGTAAATTTACCTCTCTCCAACCATCATTTTCTATAATAGTTCATCTCAAGTTTTAATCTTTAAATAAATCATTGTAATAAATTATTTGAAACAGTTTATTCTATCCGAGTGTAAAATGCCGAGATTAACAACCACCCGGGGAGTTTTGCTGGAAGCGATAATGTTGCTTGCCTTTTGGTTCGGTGAATAAAGTAACTAGAAGAGATAAAGTAAACCAAACGTGGGAGGGACTTCGCCAAGTAATAGTTTCGACTTGATAGTAATTCCTTGGGGAAGACAGAGCCAAGCAACAGGTGTTTTAGATTATATTTACTTAATTGTCTATAAATATATTTATGAGAATGGAAAAAACTAATTTATATTCGTGAACTATTGATTTGTATCAGTTTGACCTTTTACCTATATAATTGAACTTTACTCTTTATAATTTGTGGTCTGTTCGTTATTTACTAACCCTGGTCGAGAATTTGCAAATAGCTCTACTTTTTATGTTTGACTTAAAAATTCTTCAAAATGAAATGCCCTTGGAGTCACTGTGCATAAAGCTTCACACACACTCTACTTCCCTTCTTAATGCTTTACCTGTAAAACAATTATAATATATTTTTTCCAACCTAGTTAAATCATAGGAAAGATAAAAAAATGTGTTAGTGAGAAACACCAAGCGATGTGCCATGCCAGCGTGACACATAGGAACTGTTCCAACATCAGACATTACGTCATAAAGATGTTGGTCTGCATCGTTTCGTCGCGCCCGACTCATCAGGGGCCCACGATGCCCACCCAACTCTGGACCTATCCCAGATCAGAGACGAGCGTGTTCTCACACCGCCATTCTTGCTTGTCTGGCAAAAAACATCAGCAATGTAGTACCGTGATTTTGCACACTGCCATAAGGTACACAATTTGTGTTAGTGAGAGAAACCAAGGGATGTGCCATACAAGCGTGACACAAAGGGCTGTGCCAACATCAGACATTACGTCAAAAAGATGTTGGCTCGGCATTACGCCATGTTCTGCATCGTTTCGACGCATCCGACGACTCATAAGGGGCCCGACGATGCCCACCCAACTCTGGACCTATCCCAGATCAAGAAGATCAGATAATAGGGCTTATCAGAGACGAGCATGCTCTCACACCGCTATTCTTGCATGGCTGGCAAAACACATCAGGAATGTAGTACCGTTTTTGTACACACTGCAAAAGGTACACAATATTTGTGTTAGTGAGAGACACCAAGGGATGTTCCAAGGAACTGTTCTAACATCAGACATTACGCCAAAAAGATTTTGGCTCGGCATTAAGCAATGTACTGCATCGTTTCGTCACGTCCGACTCATCAAAAAAGTAAACATAAAGGCTAAATTAATAAAATACCTAATTCCTATAAATATAGATGGTTTAACCTTATATGGTTTTGGCTTATATGGTTTAACGTGAGACTAAATAATTTTACGATCCAAAGTGCAAATGCCATTCATAAATATTTTTTACTCTAAATAATTATAATGAAAAAAGAAGAAAAAAAAAATCTCAAGAACGAGTCCGACGATTGTGCTATTTAAATAATTCTATAATACTGTCCATTTAAATTTAAATACTATTAAAAAAAATTAAAAAAATTAAATTAAATTAAAATTAATTAAAATTATATAAATAANAATACACAATTAATTATTTATTCACTGTAACACAAGGAATCCGGCGTTTGAAGATAAGAAGCTGAAGCTCAACAAATCAAAACAACGTGAACTGATTGGATCCCGACCTCTCTAAACGCTTATACCGAGGGTGATATGTCTGTCCGTCTCATTTTTGTTCACATTTTTATATTATGTTTGATTATAAAATAATTAATTTAGATTTAAGCAAAACTATGCATGTGAAAAAGTTTATAAATCGAGTCCATTCCTACTAATCGCGGACTTAGATGCTATAATAATAAATATTACAGTATAAAGCAAGACTAGAATAATTGCATTATTTCTCTCCATTTCTCAAATGGCTGTTCTTTATCCTATTGTCCACTGTATTGATATTTTTATCATTGTAAAATCTGACCGTCGAAAAAAGACCCAACTGTTATCTGTATTTGAAGTGTAAGTCGATCCTTTAAGAAAGATAGACTAAATGGAAAGACGATCGAACCAAAAAATACAGCTGGTACTTTGTTGTGGGAGCGAATTGAAGACACACGGCGTGTTATTGTTGTCTGCTTACTAGAAAGCTTTTTTGGACGAGTCAAAGCGATGCCACGCTTCTTTCACACTCGGCTTTCAAAGTTAATCGCGAAATAGTCATCGTGTTCCTTAAGTCCGTCATCTTGTAACAATGACTCTCGATACACAAAGATCGATTTACTTCAGTCAAAGAAAACCTCTTATGACTTAATCGAACAAAAAAACCAAACATGAAAAACGCTACACTGTTCCATTCACCAAAGAATAAATAAATAACCCCTTCATATAAAACAAGCGTAAACAATTGTCACTATAAACAATCTTGTATTGTCTATGCTAACCTTTTGTTTGTTCTTTATCACAAAGAAAATACCCGTGACATTCTTTCTATTCTTTGTATATTCATGGAACTTAATTTAATTATTTTTAAACACATAAAAAAAAAAAAAAAAAATTAAATAAACAACTTATGTCATTTTAAAGGGGTTTCCCTCCTTTTATAAGAAGATATTTTTAGGATCAAAGAGCCGGTAGTTAAAGATAATAGAATCAGCACAATCTATTTGATAGTTAATTTGGATTAAGTTATTATAATATAATCTTCTTAAATAAACTTTTATAATGGTATCACATTTTTAACAAAATAAATGAGGTAAATCTCTTTACATAGTAGAAAAAATGCATGGTTAAATACTTACTCCTTGATGCTATAAATATTCCTTTCATCAATTCTTAAGCTAGTTGACTTGACAGCGTTATTCTTGCTCGTAACGCCCGCACAAGCGTAAATTGGAAGTTATGTGGTACATCAAGAAGGACTAGTGTGACCACAAATGATCAGATTGACGTTATCTGATCAGAGCAGACGACGAGTTTGATCTTTCTGCTTCTACTAGTGCACCCAGTAAACGCTTTTCTTCTTTAGCTTTCATATTATTACTTTTCCTCACTACTAATAGTAGGAAAAGCATTGTTTTCACCAAAAAAATTTTTTTCGAGATTTTAACGGAATTATCCGTTTTAGGTGTTTTTAAGACCTCCTGCGTGGTTTTCAGCATGACGTATGTATGTGTGTGTGTATGTATGTGAGTGTATGTGTTATCATCGTAGCGCCCAAGGTATTTAACCTAGAGAGTTGAAACTTGGCAAAAAAAAATCAGTCCTAACCTGTAGTTGTGCCGCCCGGAAAATAAACTTTTTCCGCCATCTTGAACCCAGTTTGCTTAGTCAGCAAAAATTAAAAAAAAATTGTAATAAATCGAAAATGGTCTTGATTGAGTTGAAATCTTGAATGTTGAAATTTTGAATGTACCCCTCTGTATGACAAACAAGCCCGCCAAATTTCATTTTGATATTTGCCGCCATATTGAAGTTATAAATTTTTGAATTTTTAAACTTGGACGGTTAATAATACTGAAATTAGATATAGGTTTTTGACTTATAGCATATCGTTGGAACCGGAAAAAATTAAGGAACAAGTATAAAAAAAACCGATGAAATTCTATTAATTAGTTTAAAAGTTATAAGTGAATATAATTATTTATTAGTGCGAAAATTTTGATGACGTCAAAGTTTGTTTACATCTGTCAAAATACCGCCAAACTTCAAATAATTAAATAAAATATAGGTATTAAAAATAAGGTTTTTTTAAAGAATGATAATAAATAAGTTAGTTTAGAACGGTCACCCATCCAAGTACTGACCACGTCCAATGCTACTCCCTCCTGCTGCGAAGCAGCAGGAGAGGCCACTTTAGTGGCCTCTGAAGTGAGGGAAAGTTCCGAGGTACCACGTACCCGATTTTTTTTATTCTGTTTTTACTTTTTCTTTAAGTTTGCCTGGTTTCACTATTGCAGACTCCTGGGAAATCTTGACATTGTACTTCATGGACTATTTCCATCTTGTCTGCTGTCTTTAATTTATTTTTTAGTTTTGTATAAGCCTTGTTCTTCTAGTTGTTAATTAGTTTGAAACCAAAACTTAACTGACATTGAAAAAATTTTAATAAAGCAAAGAGTGAAATTCCCTCTGATAAATCTGTTATATCATTACCTTTTTTTTTGTCGTTTTTGGGCTTTTATTTATGTCATTTTGTTTATACGTTTGGCTTTCATTGGTGTTGGCATTTATACCAGAGTTGTTAATTGGGGTTCTTGGGGTAAAAATTATTTATTAACTTCGGAAATACCTGGCTTTTAATTTGTTTTCAATCATCTCTATTTGTAAGTGCGAATGCTCTGGATATATCAGGGTTCTAGCTATGTTCTGTTTTTGAGTAAAATTGAGGTTAATTGCAACAACATAGTTGGTTGAAAATAATGCATAATTGGTTGAATGCATGATTCAGGAATCTATATCTTACTTCTTTTCCAATTAGCCACATGGGTTTTAGTGTCTTCACTTTGAGATCCAGAAAGTTTTAATTATTATCTTAATCATACTCTACCGTGAATTTAATATTTACTTAGAAATTGTTTAATTCATCTAATAGTTTATTTATTTATATAATTAAAAAGTAAAACGCAGTTGTCTATACACTTGTATTTTTAGAAAATCGTCTAAGACAACTCAGACAAAGTTCTGATTTATTTTTATTTTAAGTTTAAACAGTCTAAGTATGTAGTTTTATACTTAATGTTTGTATGGAACTCAATTGTTGACTCATTTTTTCTGGCTGTATTTAAGACTTCATTTTAAATTATACTTTATTTATCTTTTACACTAACTTGGTCGTAACGTCATAGAATATAGTCATTTGAAGAAATTATGCACAGGGATGATCAGTCAAATGTAAAAATAAAACTTTTGTAAATACTGACGAAAAAATGAGTATCCTCCTTTAAGGTATCATAACTCTGTATATTCTTGTATAGTACCTTGAAGAAAAAAATATTTTCCGAAATGCTAGTAAATCCCAGATTTTGATTTTTACGTTTGGCTGATCCTCAATTTATATAATTCATAGTCAATATGTACTGAATTGGTNTTTTTACCGATTTGACAGCACGAGGGTCTTTAGCGGTTAAAAATTTATTATCTACATAATTATTATCTACATTGTTATTATCTATAATCTATATAGTTATTATCTGTAAATTATTGTGTCACGTTAAATAAATATTACGCTGCATCAGTTCTTCTTTCTTTATTATAATAATAACACGCTGCAACATACTTTTAATTCTACGAATAAACTTAAACAGTAAAACACTACAAATGTAAGAGTGAAACTTGTAAACCCATTATAATGGCCATATATTTAGTTCGTAAACTTCATTATTAAGTATAATAATTTTCCTCTAAAAATAATTATAAATTTAAAAATGAAAAATGATTCACGAACAAACTTAAAAAGTTAGTTCGTAAAAGTTTTCATGCGTCACAAGAAATTAAATGCTAATCACGTAGCCAATTTTAAACAAGGTATTCCTCAGGGATATTCTCTTGCTCCACACAGATTTTTAATTTATAAATATTTCAGAAACTTTGTTGTTTCTAATTTTATTCAAACTCTCTTCTTAAGTTTCAAGTAATTTAATTCTTAAGCTTAATGTATGCGGCAACTAATTATTTAATTGTTTGGTAAGAAATTTATTCCGGGGAATAATGAGATTTAAAATAAAGTTTTCTCCTTTTTCTGATCATTTTGAAGATTTAATTTTTTACATTTCTGAATTCAAATATTCCTGGACAGATATCCGTTCACAATATCAGGGAAAATGTTTCAGGTCTGTATGTCGGTCTGTCCTTCAATATTTTTTGTGAACTACTATCTTAATAACTAATCATAGATTTTGATTAAATTTAAATGATTCATCCTATATTAGTTTACACTAATCTTAATTGCGTTCATTAATTTCGGATTCATTCCTAACGATTCTACCGGATGTAGAGTAAGGATTGCGATTATTCTGAACAAAATGTTTTGTCTCCGATTTTAAAAATTCCAAGACAGAAATCCGCTTCAATTATCAGAAATGTTTGCGAATAACAAATCATAAAAACTACTTGTCCTATTTTAATGAAATTTTAATGTTAGGTCATAATTAGCCCATTGTTGTTCTAAAATCAATTTTAACCTTTAGCACCTTTTTTACTAGTCACATTTTTACACATACATTTTTTATTAGTCTCTATAATCATTAAAAGTTCTCATCCGATTTGCAAATATGTTCCTATACTCATTTTTATAAAATAATAAAAAGTAAACAAAATACCGCTTCATTAATACTTTTATTTTTCAAAAATAAATAATTAAATTTGTTCATTTGTTCATTTTTTAAAAAAAGAAAAATTAAACTAATTAGGAAATAATGGAATTTAAAAACAAAGCATAATTAAAGTACGTGTTAAGACGTGAAGAATATATGTGCCACACTAATCGACTGACTATTTATAAAATAGTTAAAGGAATGAAATTGTTTAATTAAAAATAAATTTCAATTTGTTTTTGAAGATTTAATGTTAGCTCTGAACTTAGTTCTTATAAATAATGCAGCCAATTGTTTTATCTTATTATAATGTTCATAATTTATTTTACCATAACAAATTTAAACGTATAAAACAATATAAAAACATTTGATTTGCAATAAATTTATTCTTGATATGTTGTACAAATTTATATACTTTTAATATTTATATGTTTACCTTTTCTGGTTATACTCTATTGAGATCTGATGAATAAATCTACATAATTAAAACTTGCACTTGTATTTTTAACAAAAATCTGTAAAACATTAGACTATCATACTTGTAATGCATAAACAAACTTGGCATACATTATATTATACACACATATATTTATTATATTTAAATTTGACTCAAGTTAACTCATAGCATCTATAACTGTACAACAATGAGTATCATAACGGGTATTTGGTGAATATAGTAAGGTGAACTGGTTATGTGTTGAAATATTTAACTCCAGAGCTAAGATTGGACTGTTCGTGTGCCTCTATGCTTGGGATTTCCGATAGATTACTGGTGGGAGACTCATCAGCACAAGACTGAAATTGAAGCTTTTGCTAGCTTAAGGTCTAACACTGTTTCCTTAGAAAATTCTATACTTGGATTTCCTGTTACAGACCCTCTTCTTTGGAAATCGAGTACTTGCGAACTGGTGCTCACCCGAAGAAGAAAGTAGCCAGTGGCTGCTCAGTGTGGGTTGCTAATAGTTTGTGATTTTAAGTTGAAGGAGCATACTTGATATACTGTTCCTTAGTTAGGAGGAGAGACCCTATTTGCGGATGAAGTTGATGTCCTGTTAATTGTAGTGTGGCGATTATGAATTGACCATGGCCGTTGGAGACCAGGCCGATGTTGATGGGTCCTTATAGTATGGTGTCGTCCTTTAGGCCAGAAGTAAGGTGTATTGGTCGAGGGAGCCAGAATGGCCGATCGTCTTAAGGCGCTCGCTCAGCTATCAATGGGTCGAGGCAACTCGAGGTCAAGGGTTCGACCAGTGCCTTGATACTCTGAATTACATCAATGAATCGCGGACGGTGCAGGGCGAGGGACACCCACTATGGGGCACTCTTCCCGTGTTTTGGTAGACTCCTGGTGATTTGTGAAAAGTTGATGTAATCCACGTGTTGAGGTTTGAAGAAGTGTCAAGGAGTTTTGAAGATAAAGTTCGTGTTATGTTCTCTCTCCATTCACCAACATTTGTCTGAGTGTGTTTTTTTACAATATTTTTGTTAACATATTGAACAGATAACAATATTATTATGCTAAACACATTGAAGAATTCATATTTTTCTTTGTATTTCATATTACACCAAATCTCCGTTACAGTATTTAAAATGAAAAAGAGAAATCTACTTTTATGAAAACCTTTTTTCTCACATTTTTCTTATCCAACAAAATAATATTATTAAAATTGACCTTCTTCTCGTCGTTATTTACTGAATCAAAGATATTCACTAAGTCTAAAAAAAAAAAAAAAAAAATCGTTTTAAACTTTCAAAACCAATATTCTAAGTAATCCTTCCATTTTTATTTTATAGGAATAAACCGAGGTAAATGTAAAAAGTATTTTTAATATAATATTTATGAAATGTAT
>KZ651185.1:406158-416362 GCA_001010745.2 Gerris buenoi | reverse complement strand
ATATATATATGCATAAATTCCTGAAAATTCCGTCTCAATAGCAAAATACAAACCGTTATTTTATTTTATGTTTTGCTCGCTGATTGGGCGACTCGGCGAAAATAAAACTAATCTGTGTCGAAAGCAAACGACTGGAACTATAGAACCATCAAACTCCCCTGCATTTTATAGGTCTTAAAATCTAGTTATAAGCAAAGCCGTTCATTTTAACCAAGTCATAACTGAAGGGCCATTAAAATAAAACCAGTTATTTTTTATAGTTCGCCAATTTATTTTTAGTTCGTCTGAATGGTCCATGAAAAACAGGCTCAAAGAACAGTCCATGAAAGAATGAATGAAAATCTTTCTATTAAATTATGAAACAGAAAATATTCTATAAAAAACAGTCCATAAAAGAATGACCCAAAGAACGTTTTACTAAAGAACGATTTATCTCCAATAGATTTTAATAACCAAGCATTTGGCTTCATTTTTTTTTAACCGATTTATTACTTCCAGATTTCATTAGAACATAATCCTAGGGTATGTCAAATAACATCTTTATCATGTTAGAACGATATCATTAGTTTATCCACCCATTCTCTTTTACTATCATATAGTGATAACGTCAAGTAAACTTGCTTTTACCAGTAAACACAAAGAATAACGATTCCAAAGTACAGTATCAAGTTAAGATAAAGTATAACTTGGCCATGACAGTGTTTCTAAGAGGAAATATAGAACATAATATAATGGGGACATTGGTAGTGACAGCTATACCAGCATCCTTCTGTAGATACCAAGATATTTAGCTTTGTACTATGGACAAACCATCACTTATATAATATATATATATATATATATGTGTGTGTGTGTGTATGAATTTAAGGGTCACTAAAGGGCTTGAGTTTATTTCTTATCAGTTTAAAGTGACAGAAGCAGGGTTAGTTAACCCTTCTCCCCTTCCTCCCATTTAGCCCTTTCTTAGGGAAAGGATAAATTACATCAACATGAATTTAACAAGGTTTTTATATTTTTTAACTTGATTATAAAAACTATTGCCCTGCTAACAAACTAATTTTAATTATTAATTTCAATAAAATTATAATTATTATTAACAATGGGAGATAGACAGATAAAAATAAACTCTTGCGCAATGGAAAAATGGACTCGAACCACGGGCCCCTATATTTGCAGTTTAGCGCTCTTACCAACTAAGCTACCTGAAGAATAATTTCTTCTGTCAATTACCATACCTAGTCCCGAATTAAGCTTTTTTTAATTTTCGACAAGTCTAGGAATCGACATTTACGACAGTAGAACTAGACCGAGAATATCGCTTGTAATTGTTTTAAAAAAAGCTTAATTCGGGACTAGCTTTCGTAATTGACAGAGGAAATTATTCTTCAGTGTAGCTTAGTTGGTAAGAGCGCTAAACTGGAAATATAGAGACCCGTGGTTCGAGTACCGGCGCTGGAGTCAATTTGTTTCTGTCTATCTCCCACTGTTAATAATAATTATAATTTAATTTAAATTAAATGTTAAACTCTCCGTTATATATGAATACAACCAAAAACGTAAAAATGAATTTCTAATTTTAATAAGGCTGGTACATTTATTGTTAGTTAGTATATTTTATATTATAATTGGTGTTTATTTTATTGTTTGTATATTTTAAATAAATCAAACAAAAGTTTGACTTATTTAAAACATACTTTACAAAAATATTTTTAATCTTGCTTCCTCCTTTTGGTTAACATTATTCGAAGTAACATAAGTCTGTTTTTATTAATTAATTAAAATGTGTTATATTCCTGTATCTAAAATATAATACCTTCTAAAAAAAAAAAAAAAAAAAATGTTTACAAATGATAAAAACATTAATTGTAGGGAATTCAATATAATTATTATAGAAATATATAACGGAGTTGATTTTAATGAGATTTTACCGTGTGGATTTAAAATATTTTTTTAATGTAATTTCCACAACATGATCATTATTAATTTACTAAAATTAATTAAAGTTGTTTAATTATTTGTAATGTCAAGGTGTACATTTTGGGAATATATTAAATTAATAATTAATTTATTTATTTTATATTACTGGAAACGATATTTTACCAATGATTTATATAAAAAAAAAATGTTTTTATAATTTTATCTTTTTAAACTAAAACTTTTCCCGATAATAACTCTAATTTCCGAGAATTAGCTGAAAATTAAAAACGAAATTGTCAGCACAAAATCTCCGTCAAATCATTCAATTATTTGTTATTCTATTAAAAGGAATTGCCGAACCAAATTCGGATCAGGTATTCTTGGTTTGTTGACATTCTGGCGGTTACTACTATTAACATCTTGCCTGAAAAGTCTTATCAGGGACTCTAATTCCATAGTAGAAAAAAACTAACAGACGTTATACTTAATTGGCCAAGTGCCAGAGACTTTAAACCAGAAAAAATTTGGATAAAGCTGAATTTTGGTTATTGCTTTATTTTGGTCCCCTGATGAACATACTAAGTTTTCCCCCTCGAGGGAGGTCTGCGTTGGCCTCCATTTTGAAACAAAAGGGCTCAAAAGTCGGTTTTTTGCCAATAACTTCGTTCTCATCGATGATATGACAAAAATAGCTATTATTAAATTTGTAGAGCTTTAAATTGTCCACAAAAAAGGTTCAATGTAATTTTTCACTAAAGTCAATAGTTTCGGAGCTATAGCTCTATAGCGAAGTGCGACATGACTTTTAGACTTTTTATTTATTATAGAGTATCAATGTATTTTTCGTCTAAAAATAAGTATAATTCGTCTAATATTTTTCGTCTATAGCTTCGAAACTATTGGCTTTAGCGTATAATGACATTGAAACTTTTTTGTAGGCAATTTAACGTCCTACAAATTTGATAATAACTATTTTTGTCGTATCATCGATGAGAACAAAGATATTTGCCAAAAACCGAATTTTCATCCCTTTTTTTCAAAATGGCTGCCAACCCCGACCACCCTCGAGGGGGAAAACTTAATATGTTCATCAGGGGACAAAAATAAAGCCATAAACCAAAATGCAGCTTTATCCGATTTTTTCCACGTTAATGGCCTTTTTTGAGCTAATGCTCTTGGCCTATAATCTAAATTAAAAAAATTCGAAACTTTAGAGAGATATAACAAAAAAATTAGAGAGACTATTTTGAAAATGAAGAGAACTCACAGGCAGGGTTAATAAAAGGGGTGTAACGGATGTATGGGAAACACAGAGGAAGTATATTGAATGAACTTAATAAAGCCCCCTCTGAAATTATCCTAAGTAAATTCTCGCTGCAATTAAGATAACATTAAACACACATGGCCTGCACACGTGGAACTAGTGCGGCATCGTAAACGTGCAATATTAATCTAACTGTGCCGTGGGAGTCTCCTACACTAACCATTAGCATAATTGAAAAGTGAAAAGCAATATTCCAGCACTAGTTAGAATTTCTATCACATACCTGTAATAATCTTAAATCAAAATGACGCTTATTTTATGCGCTTGTAATTTGGCGTTTATTAATTATACTTAAAATTAAATTTATAAATCGGTCGGACCGAGAAAAAGGGGGACTAACTTTATCCTATGCGTATTATTATTTGTTCAATATATATATATATATAAATTAGGAATTTAGTTTTATTATTTGTTTTATTTGATTTGTTGTTAAACTGTTGGAGAGGAAGGTTATACAACGATAGGTTATTATTTTATTGTTTGTTTACATTTCATACTATTTGATTTATACATTTTGTCGTTGATATAATTGTTAACATAATAGAAAGGGACTTGTATTCAATTCCTTATTTATAGGTAAGACATGCTTACTCTTTGTATCTGTTTATNTATATATATATATTATTTATTTCTATTCATACTTTCTTATCTTTTTATTGAAAGGAGAAAGATAAGGTTTATGTATTACCTATAAAATAAATCAGTGAACAAGGTTGTTTTTGTTAATATTTTCAAATCATTAACTAATCTTGTTGCAATATGAATTCAATTGCATCATAAATTAATTCATTATTATTCCTAAAGCATAAACGATTCTTCTAATTAATTGAGCTTATCTTTTTTTCCATAAAGCTTAGATAGTTAGCTAAGTTAGTTTTTGTTTATTATCACTCGTTTCTTATCATCAATCAGTCCAAAATGAATGAAATGAATCCAGATAATGTAATAAAATGAAGCAGGTCAAGTAAATACTACATTTTCTTGCTTCCAAGCTTACTAAAGGTAGCGAAAGTATTGTGATCGTTCTAAAGAACTTTTATATGTGTCTCAAAATTCAAAAATTCCTGGACAGAAATCCAAGTAAGACTTCAGGGAACATTTTGGTATCGTGTCAGTTGTTCAACATTTTTGCGCATCAATATATTTTAAAAACTAATTGTCCTAATTTAATGAAATTTGGATGGTAGACCATAATTTAATTTAACACTGGTCCCAACTTTCTTTCATTTCTTGCCAATATTGGATTTATTTTTAGTTAAAATTGCCCAACGCTTTCCTTGTTACGGTCAGTGTTCACCCACACCACGTATGTTTGTCAATAGGTAGCAACTTAATTGAGGTAATGTCCATCCGGTTACGAATGTCAAATGTTATATGTTTTACGGCTTATATACGGTTGCTGGTACGACTTACTACGTATTACATGTATAAATAAGCCCTTTAGCCTAAAACCCTCCCTTTAACCCTTAACTGCCCGAATTAATTTTTTTTTTGGAATTTATTGGAGTTTTCTAGGGATTTTGTCTCTTAAGGGGTCCCTTAAAAAAAGGACTAAATAAAAATTGTATTTAATTTAAAGATGAAAAGAATAAACAATATGGTTAGGCAGATATATATATTATTCGGGTTTAAAGAAAGTATGATANTATAATATATATATATATATTGCCAAAAGAATTACAAAAAAATAAAATAAAATAAAATGAGATGAACAATAAAGTATAAGTTGACTAAAAAAATCTCTAAATATTTACTTTCTTGTTCCAGAAATTATTGAAATAATTAAATAAATAATTATTTAAATATTTATCTATCTCATGTACAGGTTAGTATGTGAAGAAAGTTTCACGTATCACGTATGACATTTTATGAAACCAAAAAATTCTTATAGCAATCTATTTGTAATGTTATTATATTACTTAATAAATTCATGGACTAAGTCTAGTAAAAACAGTTGTGTTTGCCTCCACAATCCTTTATAGATGGTTAAAAACTGTTAAAATTATTTAGCAATAAATTAAAGTATTAAAAATTACTTTATTCAATTTTCATTTAAAAAAAGGTTCTTGAAAAATCTCAGTTTTTCGGTCTCTGGAATACTTTGACAGAGATATGATGTCTTTTTTGACAGGTAATCAGAAAAAGCGGAGGTAGTAATACTGCCGGAATCCCCTCTAATGAGGCACAGGATCATTATACCTGAGTTCAGTCTGCTTTAGACAGCTTAACACCTTTAAACTAATCTCCGGTAAACAACTTGAAAAATTAAAAAATAAAGATGCAACAATTTTTTAAGAAAATTGCTGAATATATTTGGAGGTTAGGTTGGAAATAAAAGTTTTTTTATGAAGGATTTTGAACATTAAACAAATAATATGGGTATTGAAAGTGTGGAATTAATCATTCAATATTAAATGTGCGTAGAAGGTCGCAGTTAATATGGAACCATCCAAATTTCATTAGAATTGGACAAGTAGTTTTTGGAATATAGTAGTAAGCAGAAAAGTTGACTATATACTAACGAGAGACTAAAAACCCTGTGTTACCCTGCTGATTAAAACTTATTTCTGCATCGGAAATTTTGAATTTGAAAAAATACAACAAAAAAAATGCTATCGGAAGCAAAAATAATATAATATTAAACTAAGTATACAGAAATGCAGACCCATAAATAATTGTGATTTAATACTTTCAACAAGTTTCAATAAAAAAGTCTTAAAATTATTTGATTTGATAAATTATATAAAAAATGGTTTGTGGAAATTTGAAAGCAATGATCTGAAATTGTAATCCAGTAGATGGATCTTAAGCGTAAAGATTAAAGAAAATTAAATGGATGGAATTCCGATCCATTTTATAGAAGACATGAGCTTCATTAACAAACTTTTGGGAGAAAAGAAACTTCTCATCAACTTTTCTTTAGATATAGAACTTCAATCTAAATTCAATTTCCAACCCAGAAAATTTATAATCAGTGCCTGAGAACAGGGGACTCGGTAGATTGAATAGGAAAATTATTGGTTCTTCTATCAGTAAAGTTAAAACAGCATCGGGCGTGGTCTCAACTTGGATTGGTGACCAGGGATCTGGGTTCCATTCCCGCATTGGACCCCCTTCCTTCCCGCTTGGTGTTCACCCAGTACCACCACATAAATAAGTAGCTGTTAAAGCGGTTGCAATTACCAATTTTTTGGTTTAAACTCCATGTTATCCACGTTCTATGTCATTACGGATGTAGTATAAGCCCTTATACGTAAGCAGGTCTAGCTAGATATAGATAGAACCTTCTACCTTAGAAGTTATATAGATAGAACCTTCCCCGGGCGGCGCCACAGAGCTAGTTGTTAGCAACTCTGTGAACAAAAGAAAAATAGAAATGTTTCGATATTAATTTACTTTAATGCTATGAGCGAGCTAATAGTCGTTTTTATCAAACCACCCTTTCAATTTATTTGGGATATAAAAAGTAGAAAAAATATTTAAAAAATGTCAAACAAATTGTTTATACACACGATACATTGAACCAAAATCTAGAACTATTTTAAATTTTCACAAAAAAATAATCATAAAACACGTTTTCACCTCATAAACACCTTTTTAAGTACATTTTTTGCTATGGTGGACAGATGATAAGGTTTAACAAAGAGCGAATTATTCTATATTATTATGCTTAAGGTACAAAATAATTTTATCAGTTCGCATGATGTTAATATATTATATAATACTATACTATAATATTTAAATAACAAACTCCTAATCCTAATAAAGGTTTTTAAATTGACAATTTTTAGTCAAAATACTTACATAAAGTGTACAGCTTGTGCAGTGTCAAAGTTGAATCTTGAATCAATTGTCTCTATATGAGAACGTCAATACTGATATAAAAAAATAAGCATAATTGACTGGAGGCAACAATTTAAATAAGCTATTTACTAAATATAAATTAACTATTATAAAAATATTTTATATTATATCAATATGAACTTACGATTAAACCCTCAATACTACGAGGTATATAAGGTAAAGTAGGTATAGTAAAAAATATAAATAATATAGTATAGTAATAAAGTTTAGTATATAAAATAGTAAATATATAGTAATCGTAATCCACTTCATTTTTTTTATGTACATTGCGTAACATAACAGATGTGTAATAATTTTTAATTACAATTGTGATTCGTTGTAATTCATTTTATCTTACTAATTCTGAGGCGGAACTGCCAAGGGTTCCCTATCAAACTAGATAAATGGGTAGCTGCTTAAGTGAAGTGTTGACTAACTGGTTGCGGATAACAATTGTAAGATTTATACAGCTAATGGTGTGACAAACTAACCCCGTCGTTACTTCGCTTATAGCAGTGTTATAATATACTAACACTGCTATAAGCGAAGTAACGACGGGGTTAGTTTGTCACACCATTAGCTGTATAAATCTTACAATTGTTATCCGCAACCAGTTAGTCAACACTTCACTTAAGCAGCTACCCATTTATCTAGTTTGATAGGGAACCCTTGGCAGTTCCGCCTCAGAATTAGTAAGATAAAATGAATTACAACGAATCACAATTGTAATTAAAAATTATTACACATCTGTTATGTTACGCAATGTACATAAAAAAAATGAAGTGGATTACGATTACTATATATTTACTATTTTATATACTAAACTTTATTACTATACTATATTATTTATATTTTTTACTATACCTACTTTACCTTATATACCTCGTAGTATTGAGGGTTTAATCGTAAGTTCATATTGATATAATATAAAATATTTTTATAATAGTTAATTTATATTTAGTAAATAGCTTATTTAAATTGTTGCCTCCAGTCAATTATGCTTATTTTTTTATATCAGTATTGACGCTCTCATATAGAGACAGAATTGATTCAAGATTCAACTTTGACACTGCACAAGCTGTACACTTTATGTAAGTATTTTGACTAAAAATTGTCAATTTAAAAACCTTTATTAGGATTAGGAGTTTGTTATTTAAATATTATAGTATAGTATTATATAATATATTAACATCATGCGAACTGATAAAATTATTTTGTACCTTAAGCATAATAATATAGAATAATTCGCTCTTTGTTAAACCTTATCATCTGTCCACCATAGTAAAAAATGTACTTAAAAAGGTGTTTATGAGGTGAAAACGTGTTTTATGATTATTTTTTTGTGAAAATTTAAAATAGTTCTAGATTTTGGTTCAATGTATCGTGTGTATAAACAATTTGTTTGACATTTTTTAAATATTTTTTCTACTTTTTATATCCCAAATAAATTGAAAGGGTGGTTTGATAAAAACGACTATTAGCTCGCTCATAGCATTAAAGTAAATTAATATCGAAACATTTCTATTTTTCTTTTGTTCACAGAGTTGCTAACAACTAGCTCTGTGGCGCCGCCCGGGGAAGGTTCTATCTATATAACTTCTAAGGTAGAAGGATCTATCTATATCTAGCTAGACCTGCTTACGTATAAGGGCTTATACTACATCCGTAATGACATAGAACGTGGATAACATGGAGTTTAAACCAAAAAATTGGTAATTGCAACCGCTTTAACAGCTACTTATTTATGTGGTGGTACTGGGTGAACACCAAGCGGGAAGGAAGGGGGTCCAATGCGGGAATGGAACCCAGATCCCTGGTCACCAATCCAAGTTGAGACCACGCCCGATGCTGTTTTAACTTTACTGATAGAAGAACCAATAATTTTCCTATTCAATCTACCGAGTCCCCTGTTCTCAGGCACTGATTATAAAGTTTCTGGGTTGGAAATTGAATTTAGATTGAAGTTCTATATCTAAAGAAAAGTTGATGAGAAGTTTCTTTTCTCCCAAAAGTTTGTTAATGAAGCTCATGTCTTCTATAAAATGGATCGGAATTCCATCCATTTAATTTTCTTTAATCTTTACGCTTAAGATCCATCTACTGGATTACAATTTCAGATCATTGCTTTCAAATTTCCACAAACCATTTTTTATATAATTTATCAAATCAAATAATTTTAAGACTTTTTTATTGAAACTTGTTGAAAGTATTAAATCACAATTATTTATGGGTCTGCATTTCTGTATACTTAGTTTAATATTATATTATTTTTGCTTCCGATAGCATTTTTTTTGTTGTATTTTTTCAAATTCAAAATTTCCGATGCAGAAATAAGTTTTAGTCAGCAGGGTATCACAGGGTTTTTAGTCTCTCATTAGTATATAGTCAACTTTTCTGCTTACTACTATATTCCAAAAATTACTTGTCCAATTCTAATGAAATTTGGATGGTTCCATATTAACTGCGACCTTCTACGCACATTTAATATTGAATGATTAATTCCACACTTTCAATACCCATATTATTTGTTTAATGTTCAAAATCCTTCATAAAAAAACTTTTATTTCCAACCTAACCTCCAAATATATTCAGCAATTTTCTTAAAAAATTGTTGCATCTTTATTTTTTAATTTTTCAAGTTGTTTACCGGAGATTAGTTTAAAGGTGTTAAGCTGTCTAAAGCAGACTGAACTCAGGTATAATGATCCTGTGCCTCATTAGAGGGGATTCCGGCAGTATTACTACCTCCGCTTTTTCTGATTACCTGTCAAAAAAGACATCATATCTCTGTCAAAGTATTCCAGAGACCGAAAAACTGAGATTTTTCAAGAACCTTTTTTTAAATGAAAATTGAATAAAGTAATTTTTAATACTTTAATTTATTGCTAAATAATTTTAACAGTTTTTAACCATCTATAAAGGATTGTGGAGGCAAACACAACTGTTTTTACTAGACTTAGTCCATGAATTTATTAAGTAATATAATAACATTACAAATAGATTGCTATAAGAATTTTTTGGTTTCATAAAATGTCATACGTGATACGTGAAACTTTCTTCACATACTAACCTGTACATGAGATAGATAAATATTTAAATAATTATTTATTTAATTATTTC
>KZ651185.1:349877-369014 GCA_001010745.2 Gerris buenoi | reverse complement strand
TGCACTAGAACCTTGAAATTTAGAAGTTGTCTTCCTTTTATGAAATTAGTAACTATTGATAAAGAGTTTATCAATTGGACATTTTGATTCAAGATGTCTGCCATATATATATATATATATATTTATATAAACATAAATGACGTTTCTGGCTAAAACTACATTTTTTTACAGGTTTTTAACGTGGTTAAAGAAGGTGAGGGATTTGAAATTGTTGCTAACTATATTACAAAAGGATGGGGTTGACGGGAAGGGGACAAGTTAAGGGCAGAGTTAGCGAGACCCTGAATCGATGGAGATAAGGACCTTTCCCTTCAATCCAACCCTGCTTTAGCCAATCATTAGGCAGCCCTGATCCAATCTACAACTTGTATTGGACCCTATCCTCGTACCCACATAGAATACACAAAGTTTCAACAGTTGATCGTACCATCCGCATAGCCCCTTTTAATTTCCTTTGAATAAAAGTTTAGCAAGTTCGTAAAAATGAAAAAAATGGAAAAAAAAAAAAAAAAAAAAAAAAAGCCCACAAAGATCACAATTCTTCCTTTTACAAAGCAATTTGCTACGATTCAGTAATCTTATTGTTTTTAAATGATTGAATTAAACAAATTTTTTATTCATTCTCAGCAATAATTTCTGCAGTATAAATGTTATCAAAAAAATAATATTTGCGCATTTTATCTATTTTCGTGTAGCATCGTGCCCATCATCAGCAAAATCAAAAAGATTATAATAAAATATATTGAAATAGGATTAAAAATGTAAGTGTTACTGGAAAATTAAGATGTAAGTATTAAAATAACATTATTCAATATAGACTAAAAAGTATTATTGATAGAACCTGTTTCGATTTCCAGTTAGGTTACATTCATTTTTATTCAATTTTAAATTTATGCAGAACTTTTATATTAATATGAGACTATCCCAAAAGCTAATTTTTACGCTCCATAAAAAATTCATTAAATACGGACTAAGTGTTATTAAGGTATTGTGATATGAAAACGAGTCCATAATGTTTCTTGAAGTCTAAAACCTATTTCTGTCTCAAAAAATTTCGAATTTAGAGACATGATTTTTTTAATAAAAATGTTCGTTCGTAAATTATCGCGGTTCTTCTTTTATACTTTCTGATAAGCGTGGCATCGATATACCTAAAAGATACTTATAAAAGAACGTATTATTACTTTTTTAATATACTTAAAACGTATATTTAAAAAGATCAAAAAACAATTTTCCGTAGACGAATTATATTAGATATAAAAAATTTAAGAATTTAATATTTTAAAGTTAAATTTAAAAAAGGTTGTATAAAAGTAAATATTGTTACCTTTCCTTTGATTTTTTTTTTTTTTTTTTTTTTTACGACATGCTTTATTTATCCAAACACTTTCATATTTACTTACTTTTGAGGGCTTCTCCGCTTTAGCAGTTACCCTATTCCCATCCTCCACACTCCACGATTTAGCGAGTGCTCATACTTTAGGTTGCTGGCTCTCATAGCTCTAGCCACACCTCCTCTCCAGGTTGCTCTAGGATGTCCCCCTTTCCTTCGACCAGGCAGATTTGGCCATCTCTCCTCTCCCGCCTTTTGAACGTGTCCGTACCACCGAAGAGAACTCTCTTCTCATCCTTCACGCTACACGATCTAGCCAGTACTCATCCTTTAGGTTGCGGGCTCTCATAAATCTGGCCCCACTTCCTCTCGAGGTTGCTTTAGAACGTCCTCATATCCTTTAACCTGGCAGATAATATTTTTCCCTATTTATCACAATAATTAGTTTCAAAACCAGCTATATGAAATTTTAATTAATTAATTACATGGACATGAAACATTTCATTCAATTAATTTTTAACATGAATTTTAATTAATACCTGAGTACTTTTAAAGAATATTTTTGTATTATAAAAATTATGATTGATTCATGGTGAAATCAGTTTTTTGCCCCTCCTGAAAAATTTCATTTCTTGCAGATAGCTGGTTTTGAAACTAGACGACTCATATATTCGGTGAGGCCATCATTCCTCTCCCATCTCGGACACGTCCGTACTACCGAAGATAACTCTCCTATCCTCGTCCTCCATGCTACACGATCTAGCCAGTACTTATTTAGCAGCGACCAAAACATATTCGGTGACGGTGATGCCATCTCTCCTCTCCCGTCTTTTAAACGTGTCCGCACCATCGAAGTGAACGCTCTTCAATCCTTTCAACAACTGATTTCTCAGCATCCATCTGTTGCCTGATGTCAATCGCTAAAACCATGATGCTTTTAGACTCCTTCTTAACCCATCCATTACAACATATTGCACTCTTTCTTCCAGCTTTTCTGTTAGTGTCCAGACCTCTGTGTCATATGCTTTCAACTATCTACTATGCATGTATGTATAACTATGTATGTATAGTTGGTAAAAACTAATTTCTTTAAACCGTATCTCACTAAAAATCTCATATAATTGTATGTATAACTTTCTTTGCAAAGTCTTAAAAGAAATATAAGAAAATAAACGTGAATATGATTGTATAATCAAAAGGAACTAAAAGAAGAGGGTTAAACATTACATTTAAACTGCTAAATTTCCTCGAGATATTTCCGTAAACATAAGGAAAGCCTTTTTAAGCTTTCTTGTCTAAATATGATCGTTTATATATTTTAAAGTCAAAATCTTTTCTTCCTGTGGAACCTTATTCTACTACCAGTTTTTCCTTTACTTGGTCTTTTTAACTTTGATTCCCACCCTCACATTTTCCCGTCATCCTTTTGAATGCAGGAATTACCCAGCATTAATTCCTAATATAAACACCAAGCCCCAAGTTCTTTTAATATCGTCATTTATTCTTTTGGACCTTTTTTTTATACTTTTAAGTTCTTGAGCCCCTTAACCATTATTTTCTCTTTTTTTNAAAAAAAAAAGTTGAATTAAGATGATTTAATATGTAATTATCTATAAATTTGGTTCTTATAGTTGTTTCCTTTTGACCAACCCTAGAGGCGTATGAAGCATTTTAAGTTTTGGTTCTTGGGAATATTAGCATATTTTTGTGCAATATCACTATTTAAAGAGTATATAATTTTAAAAAAAGAAGAAAACTATAATTGTAAGATATTTTACATTTAATAGAACAACAAAATTGGAAATCAAAAAGCATTGTTGATGAACGCGACGATTTGTAGACATTTTAAGAGTTTTTTCAATATCATTAACAAGATATGTACATCATTGTTTAATTATATAAAAATAAAAGCACTCACAACTATACAGCCAAGTCATTGCTTTCTTCACTGTTGGCGTCCAAATCTTCTGTATAATTCCAGGTCAAATGTTCTATTGATGTGTTGTTTAGATATTGTATTATATTTTTTTTTGTAACTTGATTTAAACTTACACTCTTTCGGTAACCATACAGATTTAATAAAAATGTTTCTCCGGCAGATACAATGTCATCTTTAGAGGGTGAAGGCAGATTAAACATTGTTACTGTAGCTCCCAGGTCTGGAGTGTTCTTGTGGGTTGCAATACATTTTATTGTACTCTGATTATATACTCCTGATGTGGTGCCACACCTAGACGCAGCATGTGCAAAAAGAAGAACATCAAGATTTCACCTAGGGCTTCTTTTTGCCGATATATGTTGAACACTGTCGGGTTGCTCTGTTTTGAACCTGGACGATAGAAGAATATTGAATCAGTTATAGTCTATAGCTATATTTGATGTAAACACAACTAGTAGGTTGGTGCCCTGGCCGACGACGACAACTTTTAATACCGCTNTATATATATATATATATGTGTGTGTGTGTGTGTGTGGTTTCTTTGTACCTTATTAATACTTTGTCCCTTGCACCCTTTTTTGTTCTTTAACCCTTTCTTTATTATAATTCTTAATTATTTTTTTCAGTGCTCCCTAATCCATTTTCTTTTGTATAGCTTGTGCCTTGATAAAGGGTGATAATCTGTATTTAGGAAAGGGCTGCGTTTTTTAAAATAGGCTTCAGGATTATATTATCTAACAAATGTTATACAATATATTAATAGCTACTTTTTTTATAAAATACATTAGATAGCTTAATATTTCTCTCATATAACTAAACCTTTTTTTCTTACCAGCCCACGCGGGCCAAGGGATTTATTGTTTTCTTTCATTTTTTATAATAGGTAATTTGAGCCCTTTAAAAAAAAGTATTATGAAATTAACTATAAAGCACCTATACTTTAAATTTATTATAGTTAAAATTTGCACCTATAATGATTATTATAGTTACAAAAGGCACATCTAATGCTTATTATCAGTACAATAAGCACCTATAACGAGTATTTATTTTTATTTTAGCCTTGTTTTTCTCATCTCTGAATTAATTTTGTTTCTTGCATTGATTCCATTTTTATATTTTAATACCCAAACCCCCAAATAATCGGCGCTTAGAAGACTTTAACAGGTCCACTAAATGCATTTAACAATACAAATATTTTTTACTGCTTAAACCTGAGTTTTGTCCATACCTTAGATACCGAATTTGAACCCAAAGTACCTAAATATGTAAACATTACATTATAATCATGTTCCTGGCATCAGGCATGTATACAAATCTTATTATTAATGGTAATATTGCTTAATTTTAATATTAACTAATTTTTCGGTAATGATTATAATTTAAAATAAATTTTCCTGTTTTTTTTTTTATTTCTCCCCTCCCTTAAAGAGAAAAGTTTATAAAATTACTGCACTCTTAAACAGCTTTTCAACGTTATAACTTTGACTTTAGTACCTCTGTGTACCGTGTACCTGTGTAACAAAGCTTAAATTTCCAAATCTCGTGTACTCATTATCCTTTCTCTAGTTTAGAAGGTCAAGGGTGCAAAATTTCATCAAGATCAGAATAAAAATGTAGATTTCTGAAAACACCGTTCTTTATACACTGAATGTATTGATGTCAACGTTATTTATGGGCTCTTAAGCAAGATTTCTAAACAATCTCAGTCAATTCTTTTGATTTTGTCTGTCAAGTCCTTTAAAATCTTTGTAAGCACGTTATACAACAATTCTCTTCTCTGATACTAATCTATTTTAAAATAAAATATTTAATTTTAATTACTTGACCATAAATTATTGATAACATAAAATGTGATTTTTAAAATTGGAACATGTGAAGATTATATGAACACAAGTTAAACGTTTATTTACTCTTTCTCCAACTGTTTTTTTAAACTCCAATAAAAGAATTGTTTTAAGTTAATATCAAGGAACAATGATTTTTAACACCTTTCCCTGTCTTTCCAAACTGTTTCTCCGTGTTTTTTTTTTCGTTCTTATAAGGCAGCATAGCTTTATAACATGAATTCATCAATCATATTTCGCTGTGTGAGAGTATGTGTAGTGTGTTGAGGGGAAAGCCTTCTAGCAGTTTCTCTTTTTAGAAAATCAAGAGTCGAGAGATACAAGAGGAAATTTTAACGGCCCTTAGAACTCCTTTACTAAGGGAAGAGCTTAGCGTTAGATAGGAAATATCAGAGAGGGTATCTTCTCGCTCTACAGTTTTCCACGCTGTTTTTATCCAGGGTATTTTTCCAGTCGGAATGTGGAAATCTAAGGGAGGGGTTTTATTTTCAACGGTTTGAGGTATAAGTTTGTAAAGGAAAACACGTTGTATATAATGGTGTTATTATTGGAAAGTGGGTTTTGGTTTGGAAAGGAAAGCTCCTTACGGACCAATATGACTGAGTCGAGATATCAGGGAAAGCCAAGACTTACCCTCAAGGTTTTATAGCTTTCCCTCCCCTGTTTTCCTGTTCTTTAACCTCAGTTCTTTCATAGAAAGAAGGGAAAGAGGTTTATTCAAGGGGTAGGATTTTCCTCAGTATTTTCTTGGTTTGCCCCAAGGCTAGCCTCCAGGTCTAGTTCTAGTCAATGAATTATTGCTCGGTTTCCAAACCCCCTCTATCTCTCTTATTTCTTGCTTCCCTTACTCTTACATTCGTTTTTTATATATCACTAAGTACTTATATATATTATTACTCTATACTTATCAATACCATCTCTCAATAAGTTTACGTAAAAGAAACATATAAAAGATTGACTTTTATTTTATTAGAAGTAAACTGAATTTGTCAAAATAATTCAATATCTGTATATTTATCCGAACATAACCTATCTTATATCACATTTTAAATAATTCTTAATAAAATCCTAGAATAATTGAAATGCATCCTAGAAGACATTTAAGGCCTATTGACTAATTGATTTTTTTTTAAGTTCTGTACTGGCGATTACTTTATACTCGTTCATAAAAGTAAAGAAAAACTTAGCAGTCAGGGAGTAAATAATAAACGTTTGAATATATCTCTCAATAAATGTCTTTCTTTATTTTTGCCAAGTTGTGGTTACAGCAATTCGGTGGAAGCTTTCTTATCCTCGCAAATATAAGAAAAAAAAATCTTTTGAGGTTTAAAAATAAATATGCTGAAATAGCTTTTTTAAAAGAAATTAAACGGTGTTGTTAGGATTGGTTTTAATGTGAAGTCCTACTTTTTTCTTCTTTTTCTTTGTATGGAATAAATCGTGGTTTTTCTCTTGGAAAGGTTTGAAGTAAGTTTTTTTGGTCCCCTCGCAAAGTCCTCCCCTCCCTCCCATCTGTTTAAAACCCTGTTAGCATTTCTATCAAGACCTTAACTACACTGAAAGAAAGGGTAGAAAAAAAAGAAGAGAGCAGAGAGGCCTTGCAAGTACGTCTGGTACGATTATATTCAAACGCAGGCCCAAGCCTCTTCGGAATAATCCAACGATTTGGAATAAAACAACGGGCGCATACTGATGATACCTTAGCGCTTATTTCTTTTTTTGGATACATTTTTTATACGAAAGAAAAGTGAGGAAATTCCAATTTCGGACTTAAGACTTTTGACTCGTTACGAGGAAATAAGTGAGGCGATAACACTTTGCCTTCTCCCTGTCTCTTTTCCCTAAGTATCATTTAAAGTTCATATTTTTCCTGAAGTTACGTGCTTTGAAACAGAGAAGGGCTTTTATAATGTTATTCTCGCGTTATTTGCAATATTCACATTTTTTTTCGGCCTTGGAATTATTTTCTTGTGTGAATATTAAAGCATTTTTTTATGATTTCAAGCTTATTCTTGCCCTTTGCAATATCTTTTGTGCATAACTTAGATATATGTAATGTATAAATAATATATTGTGAGTGTCCCCGATACTGATGTCTTAAGGCCCTCATACACGATCAAACGTTTTGCGCAAACCTGATGTTGGGCAAATTTAGACCATAGACGTCAAACATCATGTTTGCGCAAACATCAAACAGCCCCATACAAGGCCAAAATAATTGACCGTGTATGGGGGCCTCTATGCCTCATCAGGAAACGGCTAAATGATAAGGAATATAAATAAAAGAGCATCCTCATAAAAGTAGGCCATAAAGTGAATATAGCTAACTTTTTTTAAAGGGTTCTGGAACTTGGAACTCTTTGTATTATAAAATTTAGAGTAATTGTACTAATAAGAAAATATTCGAATATAAAAGATATTCTCAAGATGGCTTCATTTCAATTTAAAATCATTTTTGTTTAGTAGTATTGAACATGTCTAAACATTAAACAAAAGTTAGTATTTTTTTATTGTAATTCTTATTTTTAATCTTATGCTTATATATTATTGACTAATATAGTTGTAATATTATCTACTTAGAGTGTTCTCAATAGGAAAATTCGTTTTTTAGCCAATTTCATATAGGATCATATATGGAAAGAACAAAACCCATTATGTAAAACTAAATGTCCGTATATTTTTCCATTTTATTTCGATTCGAAGTTTTTTCTCTGTTGAGCTTTTTCACTGTTTGTAAAAAACAGAAAATTATTGTTTTAGTTTTCTGGAATGGGTAGGAGTAAGTTTTTTTTTTCGTTCCTATAAGTTAAAGTCTTATAAAAGCTTTATTTGGTTAAAGTACCCAAGTGTGATATAAACTAGTGATAACGGCATAACACTTTAATGCCCTTTAGAATAACTTTGTACTTTGTATTATCATTCTTTTTTTACCTTTGTTTTAAAGTAATCAACTTTATAATAAATTTCCTTTTATATGTAAGTTGTAAAGTATTGCATATACAATACAACCTAAATTTTACTAAGACCATTTCATAACAAAATAACATTTTAAGATATTTATGTATTTTGACAAAAAGTAAAAATAGAAAGAATTATCAAAAATAAGAATTAATATATTATAAATATTAAGAAGTGTAAACTACCCTAATTTTTTATGGTATCGACAAAAATTTTATCAACAAAAAAAAATTTATCAACAAAAAATTTATCAGCGGGGCCCAGAAATAAAAAAAAAAACATAAAATATTAAATATTATTTTGTGAAAAAAACAATTGCTTCTAAATCATATATCAATAAATGGTATCAAATTTTAGTGAAATACTTANTTGCGTGGCACATAGGAACTGTTTCAACACCAGGCACGCTCGTCTCTAATAAGCCCTATATCTTACCTTCTTGATTCGTTATAGGTCCAGAGTTGGGTGGGCATCGTCGAGCCCCTGACGACGAAACGATGCAGGACATTGCGCAAGCCGGGCCAACATCTTACTGACGTAATGTCTGGTGTTGGAACAGTTCCTATGCGCCACGCAAGCGTGGCACATCCCTTGGTGTCTCTCACTAAAACAAATTGTATACCGTATTGCAGTGAGCAAAATCACGGTATTACATTGCAGATATATATATATAAAGTATTCTTCATTTTAAAATGAAAAGTTGAATCATATGGTTACCAATATGCTTATTCCACAATGTTCTAACATCTAAACTTCCAGTCAGTTGTTTATGTACCTACAGAACACTTCCTCATAAATTGCTGGTCGGGGCCATATGAAACTGTGAAGTACGTGACCGCCGTCAATTACCTAAATACAGTCACTGGTTAAAGAAGCAGAGTCTTCTAATATCTGGGACAAGTTATGACTTTTTAGGTTTTCTTCACTACCACCTTTGTCCAGACTTTTCCAGGATTTTTTGAAATGGGAGACCAAAATGTTTCGTTCTTTAGAACGAACACATAGCATCCTTTACCTTCGGTAAGCTCTTATTGTCTGGTAAAATTCTTATTGCCAGACATTAATTTTAATTTAAAAACTATTGTACTATAAAGCTACTAGTATAGTGTTTCAAAGAAGTCGAGATAAATATCATAGTGAAGGGTGATGGATTAAATTATTTTATAGCCGCCATCTTTCAACAAGATAATTGATTGGAAAATACTTTGATTAAGTTGTTTGAGACGTAAAAGGAAGCTAACCTAATATACGCACACACACAGATTTTTATAACATATATATAACCACGTACACTATAGTGCGTGTGTATGTGGGAATATGAATGTATAAGTTAATGTGTATTTATTTAAGTATTATAAAAATATTTCATAGCCTAAAGGAAAGCTTTTTAAAGTTAGGAAGGGGGGGGGATCACATTAAGAAAAGATGGACGAGTGTAAAAAATTCAAGGGGTTAGTGCCGTGATAAATCCACGTGAGTACCCTCAAGATACCAAACAAAAGGGAATCTCATCTCGTGAAAAATGTCTGTCAGTACAATTTTTCTTTTTTTCTTCCTCCCCTGTCTTTCTATCTCTCTATATCCGCTGATGGTACGGGGATTTTCCTGGGTGTAAACCCTTCTTCAACCAGTTTTTTCCAAAATATAACATTCTCAAGGAAAAAAAAAAAAAACAAAAAAAAACGCATCCGTCCACAAGAATCCGTAAAAAACTGCTTTTCATGTATTTCCTTTTTAAAAAATAGAAATAATACACAAAAAAAGTCAGATAGTGAAGTTCCCCCATTCTTACCTAGTACACCGGGTAAAAGTAGGAAAATAACATCCAGTAGTCCAAGACTTGTATTTCTTATATTCTTAGTTTTTCTCGGTAAAAAAATATATAAATTATTTTTATGTAGGAATATATATACGTTTGAATAAAAA
Source organism: Gerris buenoi (assembly GCA_001010745.2). Taxonomy (NCBI): domain Eukaryota; kingdom Metazoa; phylum Arthropoda; class Insecta; order Hemiptera; family Gerridae; genus Gerris; species Gerris buenoi. The sequence goes on along the minus strand of KZ651185.1, from coordinate 359,014 downwards.
ATAGTTAGAATTTTGAAACAAAAAATAAATTATATCCCATTACATAGCTTCCTCGCATCCTAACATGTACTTTATATTCATATTACTTTATTGTTATACTACTTGTTATGATACTTAATAATATAATAACTTTATTATAATATTCTAAGTCATTTATTTCTCCTTCGTAAAATAATATAAAATAATTTTTGCACACCACTTATCTAAATCATATTTTCCTATAACATCAAAAATAAGTGGTAGTTTACTCTTGTTAATGTTTACAGTTTTCAAGAAACTGAACACCCTGTACAAAAATTCAAGAACATATCACCAGGATAGAGGTTTAAGAACAAGCAGAATTCACAGTTTTAAAGATTGATTTTTTTTTTAAGTTTTAGTTAGTATTCAAACTACGGAAAGTATAAATCAAATTATAATTATTACTAACAAAGGGAGACAGACAGAGAAAAATAGACTCCAGCGCCGGGACTCGAACCACGGGCCTCTAAATTGCCAGTATAGTGCTCTGACCAACTAAGCTACACTGAAGAATAATTTCCTNACATAGTACATGCCCAATGCCCACATACTTACTGTAGGTATGTCCACCTTAATTTGTATTTTTATTGTCTAAACGCAGTGAAACTATTGTGACGTGTCTTGCCCAATCACTTTTTTCCCTATACTTTAATTTGTATTTTTATTGTCTAAACACAGTGAAACTTTTGTGACGTGTCGTGCCCAACCCCTGTCTTCCCCGCCCTTAATTTGTATTTTCATTGTCTAAACGCAGTGAAACTATTGTGACGTGTCTTGCCCAATCCCTATCTTCCCCATACTTTAATTTGTATGTTTGTCTAAACGCAGTGATACTATTGTAAAGTGTCTTTCCCAATCCCTGTCTTCCCCATACCTTAATTTGTATTTTTTATAAATGCAGTGAAGCTATTGTGAAGTGTCTTTCCCAATCACTGTCTTCCCCATACCTTAATTTGTATTTTTGTATAAATGCAGTGAAACTATTGTGAAGTGTCTTTCCCAATCCTTTTTCTAAGATAATAAATGTTTTAAGATATTGGGGGAAACATTTTTTCTCACAAAATATGTGACCTGAAAAATGCCTTACAAATTTTTTGTTTTGTTTTATAATGAACAATAAAAGATGATTTATTTACTTTATTTATTTATTTTTTTTTTGTTTCGTTGATTTGTTTGAAAGAGGGGAGACTCGAAAAATGCAATTTTCACACATGGTGGAAAGATGAATTGGTACAAAAACTAAACCAAATATATATTTGTACTTAGGGCAATTTATTTCCCCTCATGATTTCCGTTGTAAAATAAGTTCTAAACCTTAAACTTCAACCCCTAGTATTTGGGGGATTGTTTTTTAGGGTTTCTCTATAATTTTTCTGTGATTAGGGCTATTACTAATAAAATAAATACAAATTTTTATGTTGGGCACTTTCGGAGATCCGGTGCGTTACAGACAGACGGACTAACAGACATTTGCAGGAATGTATGACCCTTATACATAAGGGTCCTCGTTTGTGACTATGGACCCTAAAAAGGTAACTCAAGTAAAAATTTCAAGATATCAGTCAGTCATTGGAAATTGTATTTGATGTATTATAGATGATCTATTGAAACAATAGTAAATATCTTTGAAGAAAATAGTGTTTTATTTAAATATTTAGCTAATATTTGTCGAGTTTATGAAGTGCTGTAACATTAGAGTTCTTGTAGGCGACTAAGGCCCTAGAAAAAGTAACTCATTTAAAATTTGAAGATGTCAGTCAATCATTGGAAATTGCATTTGATATATTATTGATGATCTATTGAAACAATAGTAAAGATCTCTTTATTTAAATATTTAACTAATATTTGTCTAGTTTATGAAGTGCTGTAACATTTTTGTTTCTTTAGGCTGAGTCTTTCGCTTTAAAAATGAACTAAAATGAGCCATCAAGTTTTTGTGAGGAAGTAGTTTTATAGTGACAAAGTCCCCGGAGGAGTGGAGAAGAAAGTTCTTGGAGAAGTCTGTTCACGCTACTTTTCTCTAGGCTTTCCCTCGGGCTTAACGCCTTGTTTGATTTTCATCATTTATTTCCCTTTTAACCTTTTCCTTTCCCTCTGAGTTCAATATTGACTCAGCTCTAGATTGAACTGAGAACCGGTTTTTCAGCCAAACACAGTTTTTTTTTCTTTAAATTAAACCAAGACGAGAAGATTTTAAAAGACAAATTTAATTTTCTATTATTAAGAGTAACTACGCTAGTTTCTGGAACAGACTAGACATTTGATAGAACATGTTATATTTAACTAAGACTTCTTTATTTTATGAGAAACTAAAATATGAACAATGACATCCTCGTTGAATTCATTTAATTTAAGATGAACTCAATGTAGATGTCTTCATTAAGAAATATTTATTATCTGGAGAAATTTAAACAAATTTTGATTTAGTCTCGCTTTTCCATTCTTTTCTTTGTTCATACACCATTAAAGAAGGTATATTTTTTTTAATAGAAGTCTGTCAAGTAGTGTGGCACATAGATTCCTCGCGGTCTATTATTGAAAGAATAGTTTTATGAATTTAAAATGATATGATGACACTGGGAATTGATTTAAACTTTTCTTCTGAGTTCTCTCCTTCTGNATTGAAATAAGTTTTTGTCTCATTGAATAGATGAAGTTTGATTTTTTTCCCGGCCTAAAATTCTAATTTTAAATTTAAAGTTCACGTTTACGTGAGCGTCACGCGAGAACACTTGGATGGATAACGTTGTCCAACGAACTCGTCCTGAGCATTGGTAAGATGAACATGTCTACCAAATTTTATCTAAATCGGTCAAAAATTACTCAAGTTATTGTCGGACGTTTCATAATTCGCGAACACACAGACTGACAGACAGACAGACAGACACGAGACCAAAAATGTTCCCTGATTTCTGAAACGGATTTCTGTCTTGAAATTTTTAAAATCGGAGACATAAAAGTTTTTCGTTCTCAAAAGTGAACACAATGCTTCCGTTACCTTCGATAAGCTCGGAAGCAATAAAAAAATATTATTTAGTTTTATTAATTTAATTTTAAACTATACCTTGTTAAACATGGTTTATTATAGAGAAATGCATTTAATTATTCGCAAAATTAATTTAAGAATATAAACATTCAGATAATTACAGTTAAAAACCAATATTACTAGAATAAGCTGAAATATGAAGGGAAAAAAAGAAGTCTTAATTAATCACTAAATAATTACTACCAAGTAAATCCAAGTTACTTTGAGAAAAGGGCTTGAAGAAAAGGGTGGGCGGAAAAGAAGGGAAATTACTTAAATCCACCCTCTTATTACTTAGGCTCGGTTAGCTTTCAGACTTACTCTTCCCCTTTTTTCTTTTATTAAACAGGGTGGAGCTTAACAACAAAATAAACTTCACCACAACTCCAATCGACTTTAAATAGAGGGACTTATAAAAACAACAACAACGAAACTTCGCCAATCTTTATTCACCACTAACTACCTTGTATTAAGTCCCTTTTANTTTTTTGGTGGAGCTCTGGAAATTGCCTCTTTTGGTACTTCTTTAGATTGTTACTCCCTTATTTAAAAAAAAAAATATATATATATATAAATGACAAAACCAAGCTATTACGACAAAAGGATGTTTAGTCCAATGTACTTTGGGACAAGGAATATCCCACATCTGTTTTTCTAAGAGAAGTAACTGTGTAAAGAAGAACATTCCGTACAGCTTCTTTAGATTGTTACTCTCCTCTGTTTTTATACAAGAGCATTATTGTGTGATTTGAGCCATACTATCAGAAATAAAATCGGACAATAATTAAGGAAAGATCAAAGCCAAAAATTAAAAAAAAAAATTAAATCTTGCTCCACCTATGGTCTGACTGATAAAGATACGAAAATAGTCATAGAGTCAAAATCTTTAAAAATGTAGTATAGCTGTTTGTAAAAAATCAGTTTTTTAATACGACTCACCGTTGCTTGATGAAACATCTCTTCTTGAATGTTGCGACCCCTATTTTATTTACTTTTTTTAATAAAAAAAAATCAACTTTTTAGAATTTTTCATGTCAGTTACATGACTGTAGCTAGAAGTGTGCTAAATTTTAAGTTTTTAGCTATTCTCAAATGGGAAACTAACTTATAATTGTGATGATGAGTTAGTGAATGGATGAGGGAGTCAGTATCAAAAATAACTATAAGCGCCCCTGTTGAAAAAGCTGGGCGTTAAGCAATCAAAGTGTCTTAAGCTACTTAAGCCTTCAAATTTCAAAATCCCATCGTTAGAAGAAGTTGAGATAGAAGAGGTGAGAAAACCTGAGTTAATTGGATTAATGGGACCAATTTACCCGGGTTTTCTCACCCTCATTTTCTCCTCGGGGCGCTCGGATTTTAATAACTTTTAATTTGTACTAATTTGTTGATAATTTTCTGATTCCAGGAGGGGGTACAGTTGGGATCATGCACTCCTCCGTGGCTCTAGTCCTGGCTGTCACTATTCACTTCGTACACTCCAGACAAGGTAAACCTCCTTTTTTTCTTATTGGTCGAAACATAATAATAAATTTTCAAATTTATTTCAAAATTGGCATTATTTTACCCACTTCTGGGCACCTTAAGTTATGAGTTTTTATAATTTAGTGTTATTTAAGTTGATGCGTCGAAAATGTATCGCAAATTTCATCTAAATAAAACTTGTACATTCTGTCACTTCTTCATAAATTATCCTACAAACACAACATTTTTTAACTCGTTTATACTGTGGTAAATAAAAGGTACACACACGATTCACTTTAGAATAGTTATATTAACTAATGAAGTTAGGTACAACTGGTAAAGAGATACAGATATACGAATATAAGGTAAACAAGTATATATAAAATCGCGCGCACAAGAGAGAGCGTGGAGAAGTGGAGAAGGTTACACAAGCGAAGCCTCAGTGTTGCCTTCAGCCACAATACATTGAATTAATAAATATTTATACACTTTTTTTGCAAAACGAATAATATAAATTAATAGTTCGTAACATATTAGTGTGCAGAGTACATTTAATAGGCGAGTGCGATTTATTGCAGATCTAGACTTCGCTTCTAGACGTAATTCTGGGTGGAGCCTATAAAACCGGTTTATGCTAGTCTTAGAATTTAATTTATCTATAGTCTTCAAAATCACGTATGTGTAATTTTAGAAAGATTTCCATCTAAACGAAGGAATTTCAAGTTAAACAATACCAGAGGAATTTAAAGATCATCTAAAATAAAGGACTTTCGCTAAATGAAAACATGAATTAATATAAGTTTAAGTTACTAACTTAAGTTAAATAGGTAACAACCCAACCTAACCTTATGAAAAATTTAGAATACAAGATTTGGAGAAAAACATACAGAGAACAAATGAACAATACGTGTTAGTGAAGGCATTCCTCAATAATAGTACATTAGGCGTCGAGTGTGAAAAGTAGCATTTTGCATGCGAGCGTGGAGTTTGCCCAAGTGACAGCGAAGGTAGTAATACCACACAAGCTAAGCAAAATGCAGTTTTCTCACGAGTTGCCTTCCTTACTTTATCTACTATTGTTGGATTTTAAAAATAACTACAGAAAAAACTGGTGTACTTTAATTAAACAAACACAAAATTAGTTTTGCTAAATAAGGGTAAGAATTCTTCATTTTTACCGCTCTAGGGCGGAAAAATGGCAAAAAGAGGAATTATGAAACGCGCATGCGTAATTAATAGAGGTACAATGTTTATATTTCGTATCAATCGTAGATAAAAAGACTTACTTCAGTTTCATACAATATTGATACCTGCTATTCAATAATGAATACCATTATTCCATTGTCTGCTCGCCAAAATACACTTCGTCTATTTTATGCATTTTAGAGATATTTAGAAATGCCAAGTAGATCAATTAGAAAGTTACATATTGTCATGATTACATGTATATAACTGTAAAGGAATATGCACACTATTGCGGTTTCTGTACAAACGCTACTTTCAATAAGTTGTAATGTATTGATTGACTGATAAACTTAGGAATATTGGATTTGAAACTTTGGCAAGGTTGTATTTTATCTGCATTCATTACAAGTTATGCATTATTAAGCATTGCTACATAACCACAACAGTTAAAGCTTTTAAATAGGGATCTATATAGAATAAATAGTTGAGAACTTCAATCGTATAATGAGCTATACATATTATTGCAGGTATACATACATGTAAAAAAAAAATACATTTACATATTTATTGTTTTACAAGTTGAGATTTTACTTCGCAAATAATAGTCCAGGAGATAGCGTGCAAAAAAGGGTCTGACTAACATCAAGCTAGAATTTTGTATACAAGTCAATCTTTTAGCGCCTTTTAAGAATATGTAGTCGGCAAAGTTCGTCTGCGGGACATAGCTTGGCAATTGGCGTTTGAAAAAAACAAACCTGTGGAGAGCGGCCATGTCTCACCAATTATGGTGGACAATGTGATTTTCATGATCCTGGATACAGAATTAGTTGGTAGACTGAAAATCAAGTTGATGTTAGTTTGTCCACCATAATTGGTGAGGCATGGCCGCTCTCCGCCGGTTTGTTTTTTTCAAACGCCTATTGCCCAGCTATGTCCCGCAGACGAACTTAGCCGACCACATATTCTTAAAAAGCGCTAAAAGATTGACTTGTATACAAAATTCTAGCTTGATGTTAGTCAGACACTTTTTTGCACGCTATCTTCTGGACTATTAGAATTTAAGGTCTTTAGTTTTATAAATGACGCATTGCATTCTTTTATATACTATTATTAATTATATTAATAATAGATATTATATTAATTTAATATTATAATTAATTATAATATTATATTTTATTAATTCCTATATCGTAAATCACTGAAGGTCATATATCATTTTATGATTAGAAACAGAAAAAAAAAATGTTTGAGTATCAAGAGACGAGGAATACAAGAGGAAATTTTAACGGCTCTTAAAATTCTTATACGAAGAGAAGAGCTTAGCGTTCGATAGGAAATATTAGAGTGGGTATCTTCTCACACTTCTTTTTGTCCTCGCTGTTTTATTCAAGATATTTTTCCAGTTAGAATGTGGGTATCTAAGGGAGAATTTTCTTTTCAACAATTTGAGGTATAAGTTTGTAAAGGAAAACACGATGTATTATAATGGTGTTATTATTGGAAAGTGTGTTTTGGTTTGGAAAGAAAAGCTCCTTACGGACCAATATGACTGAGTCGAGATATCAGGGAAAGCCAAGACTAACTATCAGGGTTTTATAGCTTTCCCATTCTCTGCTTTTCTGTTCTTTAACCTCAGTATTTTCATACAGAAAGGGAAAAGGCAAAGAAAAGCGGTTTATTCAAGGGGTAGGGTTTTCCTTAGTATTTTGATGGTTTGCCCCAAGGCTAGCATCCAGGTCTAGTTCTAGTCAATGAGTTATTGCTTGGATTCCAAACCCCTTCATCTCTGTTCTTCCTTGCCTTAAGCCTTTTAACAAAACAATCCTTCTATTCTCAAATTTTTCTAACTTCATACAATTCTGCAAATCTTGTGTAAATCTTTCGTAAGAAAGTTAAAACATTTTGTTTCAATATATTTAATTAAAAATCACTAAAATACCTCTATAAAAATAAACTAAGCATCGAGTCAAAAGATAGTCTTGCCAGTTTTTTTCATAAAGAACTTTAAGAGTTTACAAATCCATCTTAATGAAGTGAAAGCTTTTGATTGATTTACTTTATTCATGACTTAGGACTAAAAAGCGAGAAGCCTAAACCATCGATTTCAAATGATCTTCTTATAGATATATCTTATTGCACCACATGATGTTCCAGCAATCTTATGGTCGGACAAAGGGCCTCAGTTTCAAAACTAAAAATTCCCTCAGTCCTATACGGAATAATTCTTGTGACGAGTTGTCCGAACTATCCCAGGAGGTTGCGTATTCTAGCCTCCAGCAACACTAGTAGAAGGCATCCAAAAGTCTATGAGTTCTCGATGGAATGAAGTGTGGGAACAAACATATCTGTACGTAGTATATATATGCTCTTAAACACCACTTACGGATCAGGTACAATATGAAGAAATAGATCAGCCCAGATTCCGGTGTTAAGACCAGGATACTAAGATTCCTGGGCGGCACGAAAGGTAAAGGAAAAATCCGGTTGAACCACCAATGAAGAGGCTCCTTCCTACAAAAAGACACGCTACAAACGTACAAGAAAGAAAGGGAAAGAACATTTTAAGGAGGAAAGAAACATTTTTAAGTCAGCTCTAAGCTCTTGCTAAATTTCACCCCTAGAAAGTCTAGGTAGAGAAAAGAGAATAAGAGGCGCGTAATTAAAATTGATTGCTTTTGTTACCAATGCAACTTGGTCATTGGATGTTTTAATTTTTGTGTTTATATTCGTTTCGCATTATTAAACCTAGGATAGCATTATGGTCTTTCATTGTTTACTTATTATACTGTTAGTACAGTTTTATATTTATTTTATCTATGAAAATTTTATTAATTTTGAAAAAAAGAAAACTTGTTTTTATATCTAAAACTTGTATAAGCAGATGGAATATAAATCGAAAGCTTTTACAGTAAAACATGAAATTTATTCTCGTATTTGACTAGAGTTATATTAAACTATTTATGTTCTCTACAAATACTCACATGTTTCAATTTTATTTGTTTGTTTTTCCTTCTTCCTTCCTCCAAATAATAATAAGCTACAAAAACTAGAAAATAGATAAATATAATTTTTTTGTATTGAGAAAAAGTTTTTCTTGCAAATACATTGATATAAAATTTTATTAAAATATACAAATGGATAGAAAATAGAAATTTTTTCTAATCACATTTGTGCAGATATATTACTTTTTTAAAAGATATTTTGTATCTATTCAGAGAAAAGCAATTACTGATAAAGCTTGCATGCAAAACAACAAATAAATATCCATTGGAGGTACGTAATTTTATATATATAGGGTGTTTCAGCTAAGTACAGACACAGAAAAGGGGGTGATACTTCATCGAATTTCCAGCAAAAAATGTCCTATTAACCCATGGTCTATCGACCTTAGTTTTCGAGATATCGATTTTTTTCGATTTTTTCGATTATTTAATTTTTTTCTCAT
>KZ651185.1:315658-325985 GCA_001010745.2 Gerris buenoi | reverse complement strand
ATAGGTTTAAGATCAGCTCTCTAGATGGTTATATATAAATATATAAACAATAAAAAGTTATATATAAATATATAAACAATAAAAAGTTATATATAAATATATAAACAATAAAAAGTTATATATAAATATATAAACAATAAAAAGTTCTTTTTATCTTGTAATTATTATTATTATTAATATTATTGCATCGGGCGTAGTCTGTCTAATTGGATGGATGACACCTTACACGAATATGAAGGGTTGGTCTTCTTTCGTGGAATGGTTGTCTGCATCTTCGGATGTACATGTTTTAATTCAAATATTTTATTCTATTACCACGTATTTAGTGACCAATTAATCTATAAGTTTTATTTAGATGTATTATCTACTTTTATTATTCTACTAAAGCCGATTTATTATTGATCAATATCGCTGAACCATACTCAATGTTGAATTAGGTGATACTTCACACAAATGTGAAGAGTTTGGACTTCTTCCCCAAAATATGGTTCTGCATCTTCTGGTGAAAAAGTTTTAATTTCAATATTTCATTCTATTACAACGTATTTTAGTGACAAATTAATCTAAACAGTTATTTATTATCTACTATTATTATTGTACGAAAGCCAATTAATTATTGTGATCTATATCGCTGAACAATACTAAAGTACAGTGGTTAAAGTGGTACAGTAATTCAATACAATATTACATTTTATCATTAAACCCAACCCTTTTACCCCATAGGGATTTACCCTTATAGGGTACGATAATTATACGTTAAAATTCGTGGCTTTGAACAATTGTCATGGAGGGAAGGGGTTAATGGAAAAACAGTGTGATAATTATTATTTGTAATTATCATTTATAAATTTTAAAGACTACTCATTAGATTGTATTTATACACAACATTAACAATAATTATGGTTGATATATATTCTGTTAAACATTTCATGTTAAACTGATATGATGAACCTTTTGTTTATATATATATATATATATATATATATATATATTACCTTTATTAATAAACCTTTTTAGTCAATTTATCCCCTTCCATTGTCCTTGCTTTTATTTCAACTTAAATTTTACTTTAACTAAAGATTACACAGAAGCCATTTCAAATTCTTTAGGCGGACATCTCGGTTACACACAAACATATTGACTAATCAATTTGAAGCAGTTTATGTAAGTGTGAATGATGACCTTTATTACGAAGAGTTGTATAAAGAATTTTGTTGAGAAATGTGATATGATTAATATCGTAATATAAGAACAAGATAAGAATTCCAAGAATAAGATTATTATGCCGTAGTAGATTATTGTGTAGCATATGGAGTAATCCTTTTAAGGATAACCATAATGGCAACCTAACATTCACACGCTTACTTACCTATCTCCTAAGTGTTTTAAATCCCGATAAATGCTTTAGGAGATGATTCTATATCTCAAAAGTAGCTACAAATGTGCTGTATTGTTGACTATGACTTTATTTTCATCTGGTGTTATTGATGTGTGCATAAATATGTTATAATTATGTTAGAGTGAGTACCTTATTAATCTATTGAATCTAGATAATCATAATATACCGCTACAGTGTCGTTTTGGATCCTTTTAGGGTAATAAAATAAACTAACGTTTACATGGCGACGTTTCGGCTTAACCAGCCATTTTCAAGCCTAGAAAATATATATTTGTACGGAATTTGATGGACGACGTAACATTTTAACCCCAACAACGACTAAACTCATCCTGAATACAATACCTTTAATGTGATTTTTGTGAGGATCGTTACATGAATGTGAAAAAAGAAGGTGAATATATTTAGAACGGCAGCGTTTCTTTGTCAAACATTATATCAATACTCGATACATCTCCTCACTTACACATCAAACTCAGTGCATCGTAATACATTAACAAAACATTAAAATTAACAATAATAGTTTGTCAGACTAGGTAATAATTACAAAATTTAACGCAAAAACAACAATAGTATAATATGGTAACTAATGGTATTCTGGATTAGTAACTGAATAAATATAAAAATTAAAGATATCTGTCAAATAATAATAATGATCTATAATACCATCAAAAATATTTTTTGTAAACTAACTATTGTTTGTGGCCAATATGTGACAATATATGGCAGTGTTGGAGTTGCCTTTATTTTCATCATATTTGTGTTATTTTATGCGGTTGCTGATGAGTTGATTTGTTTCTCCGATGTAGCTTTTATTAAGAGATTTCGTAGATAGCTCCAACAGTATTCTCACATGGTATTTTATCTTTTAAATTGTGGTATATTAATCCTGTTTTGTTATGTGGTTTATATCCAAACTAATGTTAGGGCAATCAAATTTAACCAGGAGTTTTTGGACTTGATCGGATAAACCTTTTATGAAGGGCATGCTAACAAATTTGGTGGGTGGATTACTAGGTTGCGAACCGGGGTTATCTTGATAGTCTACAGTGCAATGTGGGGTGGAGTGTTTAAACGAAAAAAGAGCTGTTGGGAAGAAATTGTCTTCTAGTTTATTAAAAACTTGGGCTTTTAATTTCCTCTAATGAAACTTATCTGTCAAAGAGTTGGCCTTTCTAATTAAGTTCCTAGCGCTGTTAATTTTTTGGTGTGTGGGATAATTGCTCCTAAAATTAAGGAATCTGTTGCATTTAACTGATTTTTCGTACCATTCCGTGGTGATACTTCCATCTCCCATTTTTGTTATTGTTTTATCTAAGTAATTTATTCTGTTATTAATTTCATTTTCTACTGTGAAATTTAGTCTGGGACGGAAGTTGTTCAATAGTTACATTAGGGTTTCTATTTCAGTATTTTTTATAATAACAAATAATTTTTAAAAATAGATCGTCTATGTATTTTACAATTAATTTTGGCTTAATATTAATAAGAGTATTGTTAAGTACTTGATTCAAAACAATACCACTAATATTGACCGACATAGCACCACACTTGGGAATACCATGTTTTTGGGCATAAAATTTATTATCAATTTTTGGATTGGATTACATATACCGCTATCATATATTCCTGAATCCTTATCATATCATCCTAATCCTCTAGTGTAACTCCTTTCTTACCAATCTGTATCAAACAATCCTCCTCGACACCTAAAGAGATAGGGACTATCACGGGAACAAGTAATTACGTACTGTAATATAAGAAAGTTCAAGTAGAGTTATATGAGACAATTTTTTATTTAATTTTATTGGTAAGTTTTAGTTTTTCTCTTATTCAAGTTAAAAGATATATATTTATTTATTTTAATTAATTCTTTATTTACTTTTTTACCTGGAATCAGAATTAAAGTTTAAATAACTACTATAATAAAGTTAGTTCAATAACTTTGCAGTAAAGCATAATACCCTTTACATACTCATCAAAGAATTTCAAACAAAATATTAGATTACCTAGGTACCTGCTTCGTTAAAAATTACTGAGATACAAACTAACTGAGATCTAACTAAAAACATGGAATGTAATTTATTCAAATTTAATACTATTGTTCAGTTCATTGTAAATACGTTTTTAGTATATAATAGTTTTTGTTATTTTAACTATAATTGGCTGGATGTCTTTTTATCTACCTACTTGTATTCATTTTAAATATATATTATAACAACGGAAAAAGAAATGTTGATTTAAAGAAAAGGAGAGAACAAAAAAACACGAAAAAAGTCGAAAAGAGTTAAAATAAAAAAAAAGCGGAGAGCTGTAGGTTTATGCCAAGGGGAAGACAAGCTGATGAGAGATTACCAAAGAGCTGAGTCCTAAAGCCAGGGGGCATAAGGCCCCCTAGACAGGAGAAGGGTAAAATTTTAGCATATTGTTAGCCCGACTGATGAACAACCCCCCTGAATTTCATCTAATCCCCTTCTCTTTACCCCCTTTATTCAACCCCACTCCATGAAATTAAGGGAAAAGGGCTCCGTTAGTCCCTAATAATTCCCTTTACTCCCTTTGTTCCTCCCACTCCACTTCTACCCCATCCCCTCCATTACTATATTCCTAATAATTACTTTCATTTGTCTCCCTTCTTCTTAAAACTTTCCTTTTTTCTCCTTCCCTCATTTTCATTATCTATACGACTGGATCATTTTTTTGTGGCCAAGTGACGTCACAATAATATGAACATCGTTGTTGCGGGATGTTTAATAGTATGAAAGTAGTAGTACATCTCTAAAACGGTTCATCAGGATTTCATTGAACAATTTTTACTTTATTTTGTACATCCATGGACATGGATATTCTAGAACTTTAGTATTATTGAAAATCCCTATAAATTCTATATTTTATTATTGACTTTTTTGGGAGGGGGTCTGAAACTTGGCCTTTTTTCACGGCTATATTTTTATTTGGGCTGTAAGTAGAAATGTTTCATCTTCCTCCAGTCTAAGAAATGCTAACATCAAGCCCTAATTTTTATTCTATTCTTAATTAAGATGGTAATATTACCTTGATTATCATTTTAATAATAATAAAATAATAATATTATCTTAATTGCCTCTGGGCCTCTGGTGTTTAAAGACCATAATATTATTTCATTACATTTCCTTGCGTAACTTGAAATTTTAGCAATAATATAATGTCTAGATAACAGCTGCAGAATCATAAGTTTTCTTAATGATAATTAAAATAACAAAAATAAAATATAATACAATAAACATGAAGCATTCTGTAGTGGAAAACACGATAATCCTGCTAGGATTTTATATTCTACAATATTAAGACGTTTATAATGGTTAAACATTTATTTCTATATTTTTTATTCTGAGCAATTTAATTTTTATCTCATGTTTTCGGACTCTGATTTGTTCTATTTAAGTTTTATTTGTTACATTTTTACTTCCATGAAAATGGAAGTATGGTGATACCCTCCAAAACGTAAGTCCTAGATCTCTATGAAGGAGGGGTCTTAAGAACCCGGGGGTATCATGGAAATCCGTTTCATATACATGTATGTCTGTGCGTACGTATGTATGTACGTACGTTCGTACGTACGTTCGTTCGTACGTTCGTTCGGATCTTTAAACCTCTATAATATCGCTTCAAGACATCGTATTGAGATGCGGTTTTCAGCATTTTTTAGAACTTTTGTCGGCAAAACTGATGGCACAAACCACATTATCGTAGCTTACGACGTTTCGGAGCTACAGCCACTTAAGCACGAAATCGGTCTGTCGACGATAACTTCAGTTAGCTTTATTTGATTTCAATTTCCTTTGGGGTGTATATGTGTCCTATATAGTAGATTGTACCTATACTTTTTGAGCACAATCGGACAAGTGGTTTGGAAGATATTGACATTTTAGTGTTTTTTTAAGGGTTTTTTCGGTACCTAATTACGGGTAAACTGTAAGTCGTATCGAAAAGCGGATAGCACCAGCGGTAACTGATTTTAAAAGATCTACAACTTTGGTCCTATGACTTTTTGCCGTAGGACCATTCCTTCTACCTTAAATAGGGACATGTTTTTATTTTTGTTAAATTTTTGACTTTGAGCTCTTATATCATGTTCAATAATTGACCGATTTAATTTCTGATTGAGGTGCTAAAACCGCACATTAATGCCCTTTAAAACGAGTATTTATTATTGTAATTGTTTGTAGTACTTATAAAGAAGAATCGAAATTTAAAAGTAAAAAAATACTGTGTTATTTACTTTGTAAACAATCCTTTTTAACAGCTGATTTTAAAATTCTTTTATTATTATATTATCATATTCTATAGTTAATAACAAGTATAAAGAAAATATAAACAAACGTTGAATAATAAAGTTTTTTGTTATAAAGGATAAAAATTAATCAATTTGTTTTGTTTTCGCATAAACTCTCCTTGAACTCTAGATGTAAACAAACCTCCTTTCTTTTACCTCAGTTTACCTCTAAACATCTTAACGGATCGCACATTTATCCTCTAACCTTTTTACATACTACCGACATTTATTAGGGTAACATTTTATTTATGTTAAATATATATTTTTTATTGTGTTTATTATCATTATAATTTTTGTTGCAAAACTATAATCGATATTAGCTGGTTGTACGATGTAGTTTATACAGAGTTCTCTCTTGCTCACGTATTGACACGGCAACATTTCATGGAAGTCATGTGTGGGATTTCCACACCGGTACTTTTGGCAGGTTTCTCTTTTTTTCGTTATTTTCTTTCGCTTTATTTCATTTTGAAGTTGATAAAATCTCTTATTTTTATGTAAGGTCTTAAATATTCTAATATGAAGTTTACAAAAATTAAACCTATTTTTTTTAAGTAAAATTACTATTTTTTTGGGACGCTAGTAACTGTCTCTTAGAATGAAAAAAGTTTGTCTTGGTGGGTTTAAGCTGGGCTCACACATTGGACATGTGGAGAAACAATTAAGCGCAGAAGGTTGAAACTTATATGGGACCAATATCGAGCTAGTTATGCCCTACTATCTGAACTTCATTAAAACAGATGTGCAGTTTTTAAAATATGTTGGTTCGCACAAATTGAACGACAAACAGCTATAATGAACCAATAATGTTCTGTCTTGAAATGTTTGAAGTAGGAGTCTTTAAAATGTATCGTTCTTCAGAACGATCACATAGCTTTTGTTACCTTCAGTAAGCTCAGAAGAAAAAATAGTTGATACACCCGCGTTAATTTATAGGGGAAGAAAAGAATAAAAAACATATAATTAATAGTTCAGGAGATAGCGTAATTATACTTGACTTATTAACATAGAATTTTGTTTCGGCAAAGTTCGTCCGCGGGACACAGCATAAGCTGATTTTCATGATTCCGAATAAAAAATTAGTTAGTTGACCTTAAAAGGTGACAACATTGATTTGGAGAAATTGTTGACAAACTATTCCTCTCAATTGAGTTATTTTAAATCTTCGTTCCTACTTATTCTTAAACTTACATCTTAATCTATAATGAAATATTTCTCTCAGAATATCCCTTTGAAATCATCTAACACTTGGTTGATCCATATTTAGTATCGTCTATATTTTTCTTCTATACGGTCTCATGTATGTTATGAATATGAATATTGCTATTACTGTGCGACTGTGCTTCTCCCTATACGTTGCTTCTAAATAACCTATTTGTAATGATTACCATTGTTTACTTTATTCTTTGGAACCTGCTTAAAATCTTGAATTGCTGATGATAGATCCTAGATATTTAAAGCAACTTGAATTATTTCATGTTGGCCCGTGTTGGAACATAGGGCCTTGGCGAATTCCCACCACTTTCTTCGCTCTCGACTAATCATCTTTACATCTTGCCACATTTCCCCAATGCACCCTTTTTTTTCTTTATCGGCCGTCTTTCTCCATGTTTTTCTCTGTCTTCTTTTTCTAGATCTTTGCTAATGCTTCCTCCCTCTATCTTTTTTATGTCATAAGCAAATTACACAGTAAGTGTAATATGTTTTGTTGTGAAGAAGCTACTTTGTTATTGAACTATACCTGTTTCATGATAAGTTGCTATCACACATATAGGAGTGAATTATTATGGTTATAATGATATGGTCATACAATTGATGTGAAAATTCAACCATTTAAGGGTATACGGGAAAAAGGATGAGAGTCACATTTTTGTCAAAATTGAGTTAGGAAAATCATCTTGTAGCTCAAGGCGTGTACTATCAGTACTACAATCCTCATTTTAAAGAAACTATTAAAAACTACCCAAATGTGTCTTTAATTATAACACTAATAGTTTTTCCAGGAGTCTGTAAACTTTGTTTTCCATTTTTCTCAAAACAAAAAAGTGACTCTCATCCTTTTTCCCGTGTACCCTTCATTTGTTATGTAACACAAATTAATTCTACAATTTCAACAACCTATTGGTAAAGGATATTTAATTTAAATGAACACAGAAACTATAAATATATGTTAATAAAAAAAAAACTTTATTTTTAAATTAACTTTCCTAATGTATTTATTATTTTTTGAGTTCAATTGTTGTATTGTTTATTTTCACCGTATTTTAAAAACTATAAACGCATTTGAGATGTATAATATATGCGTGTTTATATATCTTACGTTTACTCTTTTTATATTTAAATTTGAATGCCAAATTAGGGTTGTTTGATGTGGTTGGTAACTAGAAATTGTATTGTTTGTTGTTTGTTTTTGTGGGGGGAAAATATTCAGCGTGTAAAAAAAAATAATAAACTAAAGTACCACTTGATTACTGAGATGAAATAAGCACGAAGCTTTTGATATTTAAATTATTTGAAATAGAGTTTGCCACTGGTTTCTGTATTATTTACCTCTGTTATTTTATTTTTCTATTCTAGAATAAATTGAATGTATTTGATCTTTCCCTTGTGATAGTGAAAATGTTTTAGTTTACCGGATATTTTTAAAAACTTAATTTTAATTTAAATTTTATTGATTTTTTTAACAATAATTAATCATCTCTTTTTAAATTGAGTTTTTTTCAGAGTATTTTTGGGAAAGCTGCGTATTTATTCTTTCATTCGAGCAAATTTAGTTCTCGATTTAACTCAATATGTATGTCTATAATGTAATCCAAATGACCACTTGGCTCCATGCGGTCTGGGCATGTTCTAACTTAAAAAGTACAACATTTAATCTCTTTATATATTTATGTATTCAACTTATATCAGAAAGTGACAATATTAAATCAGAGTGATAAGCTCTATACACTGAATATTTATCATTATCAGCCTCTACTCTAGAATTTTTTTTGGATATCACGACAAAATTTTGATGTTCCTTCAATGTACTCTATAAATATGGAATTGACTATTACATTAATTTACTGTGGGTTAAATTACTGACTTTTGACTTATTGAAGTTACCTTAGTAACAACTTTCTTTTATAGGTGCTTAGAGCTTATTTTTTATCACCTCGCTTCATGTATGTAATATTATCGATTTCGGTCTGATTAATGACTAAAAAAAATGATAAGTTATTGCCATAGAGATACGATTTATGTTTTAATATGATCTGTGAGAGAGCATAGGCTCGTATCGGGATGGGAAATCCGATCTATTTAAGTTTTAAGTCAACACTAGACTCTTGTGTACAGGGGAGAGATGCTGTTAAACCAACATTACTTCTACTGCATGCTGGTTTAGTATATCTACATCTCTTCAGTATAACTCCCTATTGCTATCCGACTCCCGCGTTGGCTAAATCGATAACTAACGACCCGATTTGTAATATATCACCCGTTACCGAGCCTTCCGTTCTCTGGAGGCTTTTACGCGCTTATTCTCAACTCTGTGCAGTTTTTACAGATAAAAAGGTCCTAAAGAACATTTTACGATTCCTAGATGCACGAGTTATAGTCTAATAAATAATCCTAAATACTTAAACATGTCATATTCATTTATTCCTTAATAAGTTTGATAAATTATTAACATTTATTTTATTTCTGTTAATAGACACACTTTTTTTTAAATTTATTATTATAAATATAAAAAATAAAAATGCTCAATACAATTGAAAATTAGAGTTTGTTGCTCGGACCTAACACATTTAACAAACTTGATTTAATATTAAATAACTATTACATTTTCAATTGAAGATCAGATTTATAAAATATATAAATACTTATTAATAGGTTTGTTCCAACCACACTTCAAACTGGTTTGGAACTGTCCGGAACATGCGCAACGGACCACAATTGACAGTTTTTCGCTAATGCGCATGTGTCGTACAGTTGGAAACTAGTTTGGGACTAGTTTGAAGAGTTGTTGGAACAAGCCTAATGTAAACAGTTATTTATTTTTTCATTAAGGCGTAGCTCCCTCGCCCTCGAGCTAGGCATTTTGCTGCTTGTTTTGTATTGAGTTGTAAATTATTCCCCCTTAGGTGTATTTGCAGAAAAGCCATTATTGTATCTAGTTTCGATCTCACAGACGTAATATGTTTGTTAAGGTTATTGATTTTCTCTCATCTGTGTAACTTGATATTGTTTCTTTAGATATGTACACAAGTCGTCCAAATATTTAGGGAACTTGAGTTACAAGTGGCAAGGCAACGAATAGGTATCGCACGTTGAGACAATCATTTTAGTCCTAAAATTAAGTTGATCTTAGTTTGTCCCTTGACAGGTGACAACGTTGATTTTTAGTAATATTTTAATAACTTAACTATCAAGTGCGAAAATAACAACGACTTGATTTTTGGTCTACTAACTAATTCTTTACTCAGGATCATGAAAATCATACTGTCCACCATCATTGGTGAGACATGGCCGCTCTCCACCGGTTTGTATTTTTCAAACGCCTACTGCCAAGCTATGTCCCGCAGACGAACTTGGCCGACCACATATTCTTAAAAGGCGCTAAAAGATTGACTTGT
>KZ651185.1:270216-291139 GCA_001010745.2 Gerris buenoi | reverse complement strand
TTATAAGTTGTATTTTAGTCTTAATACTTGTTGTAAAAAGAAAATTCTTAAAATACATTTACTTAGTAAGTTCGAAAAGAAATTAGGTGTTAAATATGTTAAAGAGAGAAAAAAAAACTTCTCAAGGAAAAAAGTCTAAGATTAAAAAACAAACAACTCGGTAGGAAAAAAATCATCAAAATGTTTTAAAGAATATTTAAATTTTAAAAGTAAAACAACAAAACAGTGAATAGAAGAGTAAAGAAAAACTCAAAAGAAGTGTCAGAATTTTAATGTAATGAATTAATTTTAATTTGATTACTTTACATTGAAATTTACTTCTTTTTTAGCTGCATTTTCTCCTTTTAATTAATATTACTCAGACCTTTTCATTTCCACCTAATTTTCACTGAAAGCTTTTTTTCGAAAAAGCAAAGAAAATATTAGGCTAACACACTCTGAAAAAAACATTCTCGTGTATATAACGATAGTAAATTTAAATTTCAAAATATAATATTTAATTAATTGAAGTGAGCTTCTTTCTTTTTAAAGGTGTATGTGCACACTGTGTGTCTGTGTCTGTAAAGTTCACGCACGTGACAGTAACTCAAGTAAAATTTGGACGATTTATTTGAAATATGGTATACATGTTCCTTTTATGTATCTGTATGTATATTTTATGTTAAGTTCGTTAGAAAACGTATTCTTTATAAGCGTTCGCACTCAATACTTGAGGAAACATAAGCATTAGATATAAAAATGGATAGCTTTTCAAATACTCTGCTTCCGAGCTTACCGAAGGTAACTGAAGCTATGTGATCGTATCCTATCTGGCCTATCTGTCGTCGCTGACTCGTGGAATTCTTAAATGGTTTTGACGATTTTGATTAAAATCGTTTAAATACTAATAATATAAATACTAAATTTAAGCGTTTTCCCGGCGAAAAAATCTAGTTTCCGAGATATTGATGAAAATCGAAAACAAAAAGTAAACAACCGCGTTCCTAAAGGTGGGTTTACAGTCACAGAGAGGATCCATCTGTATAGATAACGATATATGATTCATATTTTCTGATATCTGAGGCCGAGATTATATGAGAAAGTTGTCTCGGACCGATTTTTTAATTTAAAAATTCAAAAGACAAAAGCAAAACATGTTTATGAAATCGAGGTGGAACTTTTAGCTGGATACAATATGAGATGGCTTCATGTATAATATCTAGTCTACACCTGGACTATGAATTTGCATGCTATTGACTTATCGAGATTGACATGGTAGTCCCAAAACATCGTCTCAATGCTAATATCAGATCAAAATTCAGATTTTGACTAAATCTTTTATCGATTCAACTTATAGGGACTAGGGACATAATGAAAATAGAATAAATAAAAATAGCTCGGGTATAGTTTGGCTTTCTATCAGTGAAAGAAAGTTCAGTATCGGATCTGTTCCATCAGAGATTACTTCGTACAAACAACCATACAATCCATTTT
Organism: Gerris buenoi; assembly: GCA_001010745.2. Classification (NCBI taxonomy): domain Eukaryota; kingdom Metazoa; phylum Arthropoda; class Insecta; order Hemiptera; family Gerridae; genus Gerris; species Gerris buenoi. Next base: position 289,666 of record KZ651185.1, on the reverse strand, counting down.
ACGTCTTTATAATATTAGCGTAGGTTATCTTAACTGTACGCTCGGTTTACTATTTGAGCTACGCGATGTTTATTATTAATTATTTTATATATTAAAACATAGAGTTGCTGTACACAAAACGGCCTGTAAGCAATTTAACAAATCGGATAAGTTCGTTAACTAGCATAGTCGTCCCAACCGTCTTTTCAAGATAATGGATATTTTAAAGATAGTTTTAGTTATAACTTTTGAACCATTTGATAAAATGACGCTAACAAACGCCATTAAATGCATTTGTGTCGTCTAAACCCAATGATACCACTCCAAGCTCTTGTAGCTTCTCCAATTTATAAGATTTGTGGCGGTAACTTTTTTTTCCTCACTAAATATGTCACGCGTCAAAAACTCCTTAAACAGTTTTTTTTTTTGTATTTTGTAAAACAATTATTGTGATGTTTTCGTTGTTTTGTTAAAACAAAATAGGGGAGTGACACGAATAATGCAATTTTAAACACATGATGCAAATATGAATTGGTACATAACGAAACCAATAATTTTATTTGTACACATGGCGTCCTCCCCTTTCAATCTAACACACTACATGATATATTTCCTTATAAATAAGTTAACTCCTTAAACTTCACCTTATTATTTTTGTGAGATGATTTTTTTTTTTTTTTTTTTTTTTTTTTGCTTTTTCCTGTGTTTATCACGCATAATGTAACAGCAAAATATCAAACTAGGCCACATAGGTTATCCAATCTAAGATGTCAAATGTACTAAGTATATTGGCATGATCAAATTATAATTCAGATAAAGCAATTTTCTCAGTACTATTGGTGGTGGTGAGAGTAAAATGATTTTAAAGAGGGATTCCTCTTAAAAAAAAGAACCACTGCCATTTGGTCCTCGGTATTGCCCACCGACACTAAAAATGTTTTGTAAAACTAAAGTGAACCTGCTGTAAATTAAAAGTTGACTGTTCAAATGAACCTTAAAAGTTTTAAATCCATTAAAATATCAAAATTATCTATTTTGCGCCATCGCGTTTTTTTTTAAATATAGATACTATGGATATGAGAGATTAATAAATAAATAAGGACCATTATAGATATATTATATGCCAATCAATACTAAGTTAAAGGGAAGCAAAAGACAAATAATTTTATGTATCTAGAAATAAAAGAAGGGAAAAATCTATCTGCTCTTTAATTTATCGAGAAGTCGATATAAAACAAAATGAAAATAAAATAAAAAATAAAAAAAAGGTTTTCACTTAATTGACGTTATATTGAAGAAAAGTAAAAGTGAAAAATACAGTAGAGAGAATCAAAAAAGAAAATGAAACACAAGTAAATAAAGAAGTACGAGAGGCCTCCAATCTTAGTTGGAACAGAGAGGAAAAAAATGTATATAAAAAGTAAAGTAAATTGACACGAAAAGAAAAGAAGCGTAGTAGATGGAAGAGAAGCGATCCTCGGCTTCAGATAATGGCTGTATTGTCTTTCCTTTTTCACTCTTTCATTGCGAGATGCTTTCATTTTCTCCTCTTTAAACCTTTCATCAACTTCCTTATTTCCAAGTCTATTTATGAAGTTTTCTTTCTTCTGAGATTTTCATCTGCAGTTGTAAGGAGGTAAATTTTAAAGTAGGGTTCTGTTTAAATAGAAGCAGGTGAAGAAGAGGCTAAATAAAAACAAATGGCATTGTTATAAAATGCTTCTATGGAATGTAGTTTTTTTTTATTGTTTATGATGTGTTGTTTTGTGAGTTTAACAATTAGTAAATAGAACCGAACAATGTTACATAGATAACATAAATAAAACATAAAACAGTAATGTAAAGAGTTAAACCTCCTTTAAGACACTATTTACTTTCTCATTTGCGTGTTATATGTATAGAGGAAGTATTGTGATTGGCGCGAAAATTCGATTTAAATATTTGATGGATGTACTCGTTTTGAGGTCCTCTGTGTCGACAAAAATGGTTTTGGAAGCGTGGAGCTTAAACTACTGATCAGAATTTGATTAAATTGGGCATATAAGTCCTAGAAATCCATACCAATTGTATTTCACCAGTTTTATATAGACTATACACCTGTCATTAGTAAAAGATAAATTAATTAAATAACTATTTAATTTTTATAGGAGTCTCCTACGCACCGCTAAGAAGTTAAGAAATAGTTTTATTGCAATTTTTAAATATTTACTGTAGGCATTTACGGTCATATGTTTGTGGTCCCACGGCGTGGACCACAAAGCATTAAAGGATTTTTTTAATTTAAAACAGTGATTATAATTAGTTCATATAGATTAATTCAGAATTGTTGAAATTGGGTAAATTAGCACAAGATAATCAAATATATTGGAAATGTGGCAGAGCAGAGCAATAAACACCAGCACTACTCTGGATTATAGACTGCAATTCAGCTCTACCACGTCATAATTTGAAAATTTTACATTCAGTCTTTACAGCGAACAAAAAAATATAAGAAATAAAGGACAGTCAGAAATACATAATTAATTAGGATTAAAATTCTTAAAAAAAGAGACCTAATGCTTTTTTTAAGGCTTTTAAAAATATTAAGGGAATAAATTATAATATCGGGGAGGACATTAGAAGAAACAGACAAATTCAGCAGAAAAAAAGGCTTTGTTGAATTTTTTCAAAGAATTAATTTATGTTGTTTTTAATTAGGTGTTTTTAAACTTTTAAAGAAATCATTTCAAAAAAAAATTTCTATCAACAAAATATATGTCTTATTTTATTTTTCTCATCCAGTCAATTAATTTTTATTATGCTAATATTTAATTTAATTCTCTTTGAATTGGTTTGAATGAATGGTTGGTGAGTGCGACGCAAGATGGCGTAAAAAGCTTTGTCCCCAGACTTTCCTCATATCAATGAGTAAGAGATTAATTAATTAATTAAAACTCTATGGCTCGAATTTAATTAAGCCCTCAGTCACATTAATTTTTATGCTCTTTTACATGCTTGATGTATTTGTATTGTTTTCACTTAATTCAATTCCCTGTTTTCATTAAGTCAAATGTATTGATTAAATTAATTCCGTCTTTATATAAAGAACAATAAACGTCTTAATAGCATTTTTGTGAACGTTTGTACTAAAGTTTAGTTTAGTACCATTTATTGCACTTTCAATTATATACATTTCATACATAACATTATAAAAATAGACTGTCAATTGAAGAGGCACATAGCTTCATCGCTTGCTATCACGTACATTATTGGTTTCATGCTTTTACAAACCATTATTTCTAAATTATAATTTACATAATTGTCTCCCTCGTTTTTTAATATCAAAATCTTTTTGACTTTTTGCATTAATTAAATTATTATTTATGCAAGCGCCAAACAGCGTAGACGACTGAACTTAATCTGGTGGTATCCGCGGTCTACTTTCGACAACCCATCCTTATCATCATAGTACGTTTAAAGTTTTAAGTTTGTTGAGGTGTGGGTAACAATCTAACAATCTACGTATTTAAAGTTTTAGGTTTACATAAATGTATGTTTGTGCGCTTGTTGAAGTAAAACAAATGGGCGCATAAGATTGAAACGTATAAAGGACCAACAATGGGCTAATTATGACCTACCATCCAAATTCAATTTAAATCGGACGTGTAGTTTTTAAGATATGTTGGTTCGCAAGAATTGAACGGCAGATAGGCACGCAACCTAAAAATGTTACCTGATGTCTGAAATGTATTTCTGCTTTGGAAATTTTGAAATTGGAAGTGTAAAATATTTTCTTTCTTTAGAACGATCACATAGCTTTAGCCTCGGTATGCTTGGAAACAAAATTTTGACAAATTTAAAAAACGGGAGAAAGGATCAAATTCATCTTAGCGTAATAGTTTGAAAAAAGCATAAAATCATTAAAGTATGCAAAACAAGACGTGAGGAAACTGTACCACACTCATTGGCAAACTATTTTATAAATTAAAACAAAAAGTTATTTCAACTTTACTTCATTTCATCTTTAATGAGCCAAAGCTAAAATGTATCTCTTTTTCCAAGAGTTAATATTTGTTGAACGAATTTTGGGTTACCCTTTATTTCATATTGGTTTCTAAAGTTTTTTTAGTCCGGCTTTTGACGAATCTAAATAGTGTTTAGATATCATTGTTGGAATTGTGACGCACATAAATTTATTTACAACAAGCGTAGGCGAGAGTAAAGAAAATGAAACGGGAGTCCGTTTACACAACAAAAACCCATTTTGATAAATTCTGATAACGATGCAAAAAGGATAGCAAAGGAGTGAGAGGGGTAAGATAAAGTTAATAGTAGAAATTCGGGAGTTTCGGGATAATAGAAAGGCTGTAAACCCAACCCCCTTATTTTGTCCTGTTTACTGGGGAAACAAATGCTTAACTGTTGAGGGTAGAAGAAAATTCTTGTTTGAATTTCAGTATTGCTTAGTCTTAAAGGAAAGCCTTCAAGTTTCCACCCTCTAAAACTTTTCTTGTTTACTTTTAAAACGAAAGTGGAATAATATTAAAACTCCACAGAATTGAGACGAATAATAAATGACAAAAAATTAGAAGTTAATTTGGAATTTATATAACTCTAGTTCTTTCAACAAATATTCTTAAATGTAAACTTTTTTTAATTTATGATTGCATAACTGTATGACGTGAATGAAATGCTAGAAATAATTTAAAATTAAAAAGTATTTTGTTCTTTTGATATTGACGTTAAATGTTTTTAACTTAAAAAAAAAGTAAATTTAAATGAGTTAATACAAGGGTATAAAAGAGTTAATAAAAAAATAGTTAATCAAATTACAGTGAAAAAGAATTAATTAAAAAATAGTTAATCAAATTACAGTGAAAAAGAGTTAATCAAATTACAGTGAAAAAGAGTTAATCAAAAAACAGATGATCAAATTATAGTGAAAAAGAGTTAATCAAATTGCAGTGAAAATGAGTTCATCAAATTACAGTTAAAATGCACTATACTTAAATATTAAAACTGCGTAAAGTATTTATTTGGTTTCATTTGTTAATATAATATGTTAGTATTTAAAGGGTTCGGGAAGGAATTATTTTTATCTATAATTCAATAATAACCAAATATATTATTGAATTATAGATAAAAATAATTCCTTCCCGAACCCTTTAAATCTATGTGAGCCTTGCAGTTGTCTGCTTGCAATATTGAGCTGAGTGTGCATAATTGACAGTCAATGAATCATTAAACAGCTGATAGTTAACAGTTAACATTTTTATTTATAAACAGCTGAAATGGGATCAAAAATATTAATATCTCTCATTTTTACTTAAAAAATATTTTTTCCTGTTTTTCTATTCCCTTAAAGAGCTTTCCAACGACATGCATCAGCATCATGGAGGGCACATACTATTTCAACTTATTTACCCCGTACCCCTGTGTACCAATTTGGACAATTTCATATTTAAACCTCCCTGCGGATGGTCACTATGACCATGTCGAATTTTGTGCGGGTCGGTTCAGCCGTTCAGGAGAAGTATGTGTCTAACCAAATGCAGTGTAGTATAAAAGCTTCGCTTCTGCCCAGCTCATTAAAGCCTCGTCCAGACTGCCGAACCGAACAGAGGAAACGAGCCGAGCATTGGTCTCTGCACATGCCCAGTCTGAGAAGCGCAGGCGCACTGTAGACTGGGCATGCGCAGAAACCAATGCTCGGCTCGTTTCCCCTGTTCGGTTTGGCACGAGGCTTAATAGATTGGGATACACCTTGCAGACCAAATTTAATTGACAATCTGACTCGTCAATCGCCAATTTACAGCGTGTGAGAGAGCTATTCGTAAAGACAGCTATATCATGAGTGAAAACGGCTCCTAATCATATTCACAAAATCTCTGGCGTGGTATATTGAAGATCTAAAATAATTCGAATTATGATTTTTGGTTAGGCTTAGGCCTAGGCTGTTGAATTAGCTAGGAGTAATTTGTCATAAATGTTACAAATTATAAAATGAATTGCTAATAAGGTCAAATTTATTTTATGAAATGTTACTTCGTTCCAGCTTATATTTTTTATTTTTGCATTCCTTTTTTTCTCACTATTAGTTATCTGATTTTTTATTATTAAATGTAAGTTTTTTTATTCTTTATCGTCTTCAATTTATCTAGTTTTTCCCCTTTAGTTTTTTTTTTTTTTCGCCTCGAAGCTACTAGAATATGAAAATTCTTTTGCCTCTCATAAAAATAAAAGAAAAAACGGACTTAAGTGCTATTATACTATTTATGAAGGGCCCTATTCTTCTTACCTTAATAAAAAGAGAAGGAGTGAATAAGGTAGAAGGGGGTAATCTCGCTTAGAAGAAGAAAAGGAAAGAAAGAAAATCGTCTCGACTCCCCTCTAAATTCTTTTTGCTTCATTCTAAACCACATTTTACGCTAAAATTGCTTCCCTTCCCATCCTTTGCAAATTTAAAAATTATTAAAAAAGCTGACAGTTTTCTCCGAAGTCAAAAAAAAATGTATTAGATTTAAGAAAAGAATGAGAGAAAATTGGAGATCTTAAAGTAATATAACACGGGAAAAAGAAAAATATAATTTCAATGAAAGAAATTCCTCCTTTTTCCAATTTTTCCTCCTATTTCTGTCTCCTCTATTAAATTAATATTATAGTGCATTTATTCGCTGCAAATTTTTAAAGTATCCATTATTGTTCATTTAATTATCCTGAAATTTTGTATTCTTTACTTAATTTCTTCTATCTATTCAATTATTTTCGTTTTTATTGAATAAAGATAAATTTAGCACTTTAAAATCAGTTTCTTGCTACTATTCCAATTAATTGTAATTTCCCTTCTTCTTTATGTACAATTTATTGGCATACAATTACAATACTTGCTTTTTATGTATTAGCTACAACCTACGTTTACAAGAAAGTAATAAAAACTATTTGATAAACTACTTGTAGGACAGAGGTAGAAGAAAAAGGTCTCTCCACGTGAAAGTTCACGTGACCTTTTACCTAAGGTAAAAGGAAAAGGTCTCTTCACGTGAAAAGTTCACGTAACCTTTTACCTAAGGTAGAAGGAAAAGGTCTCTCCACGTGAAAGTTCAGGTGGCCTTTACCAAAGGTACAAGGAAAAAGGTCTCTCCACGTGAAAGTTCACGTGACCTTTTACCTTCTACCTTTAATGACGACCTCCACTAACATTTCATATCTTATTTTACTTTGTTGACTGTATTTTACTAATTTGCAAATATCAATCAGTGTAACAAAGTAATACTTTATTCATAAAATAAATTTTAAAATGATTGTTACAAAAGTTGCGACTAAAAATTTTAATTAACCTAATCCTCCAATCTCTAAAGAAATTTTTAATCATGTTTAAAATTTTATAATGAACTAGAGCGAGATGTTAACACTAATTTGTTTATGATAATTTGGATCATACGTGCTATAATTATTAATAAAATTATTCAATTAGTTTAACCAAATGTATTTCTCTACGATGTAATTTATGTAATTTAATATTCGTGGGCATTATTACAAAACATAAACACTCTATGATTGTAAAAGAATTTACATTTTTCCTTTATTAATTTTTCTCTATATTTAAATTTTATTATATTTATTTGTTTAATTTTTTTGTTTTAGGTACGAATTCGAACGTACGGAATCGTAAGTTATTTATATTATTTTCTTTATAATTATTCTAATATTAACTTATTTTACATCTAATTTTAACATTTTATTTTATTTGGATGTTAATGTATGTTTATTTTAATACTATATTTTGGAAATTAAGCTTTAAAAAAATAGTCTTCATTCTAAAAGTATAAAAAATAATTTATTTTCATAAATTTGAGTATAGTGAGGATTCAGTCAAAATTAAATTATAGTCTGAAAATTAGTGGACCTCAAAGCTTCCTAATGTACTATTTTATTGTGACGAATAAAAACCCATTATTCTATTACTTATTTTATGTTTTCCCCTTTTTAAAATAAATCTGTCGAAAATTAGTTTAAAACCATATACATTTTTGTGGTCAGAGAATAAAATTAATCCTTTAATTGATGTGTATATATTTAATCAGTAATAAAGCAGTTGTATTATCATTATCTAAATGGAGGAAAATCTCCTTCAAAACTACTAATGAATCAAACAACCACCTGTTATACACTTTGTACACATGTTTAAAAATAAATCGATTTAATGAGCTATTGTGGGATTTACTTAAATATATCAGTAAATATATTAATATGGGATATGTTTTTTCGAATTATCGAACTATTTTTTACTTTTGACTTATCCTCGCTATCCTCAAAAGTTTATACATACATTACAACACATAGTTATTTTTATTTTCTTTCTTATCTGGTTCTTTGACATATTTAAAATAGTCTTGGAGATAGCGATCTTTTGGCGCCTTTTTATATGTTTTTGTCTGCGGGAAATAGTTTGACAATAGGCATTTGAAATAAACAAATCGGTGGAGAGCGGCCATGTCCCGCCTATTGTGGTGGGCAATGTGATTTCCATGAGCCTGAGTACAATATTAGTTAGTAGACTAAAAAGTTTGACGCACGCGTATATAGCTTACTAATGACCACACCACACTCGCTTCAGCGGTACAATGTACAAATGTATGATGTGTTATGTTAAGTAGCTGGAACTCTCCACCACGGGGCGTAAAAAGAGCCTAAGTGATGGCCTAATAGCAAGGTTCGAACAAGTGGTTCGTCCTACCCGTTCTAGTACTAGACTACTACTGTTACTAAATTAAAATCCTGAACAGATTTTAATTAGATTCGGATGGAAGATTATAATAAGCCAATTTTTGATCCCTTATTAATTTCAACCCTCTACGTACATATTGAACGTACGTCAATATTGAATAAAAATATAAGACTTCACTGGGCATCGAAAGAGAACGAAATCTCATTTGACTATTCGTTCTATAATAGGAGGCAAGCAAGCTATGCCACTCCAGTTGGAAGACATTTTTGTTTAAATCTAGGGTGGCTGAATTAGGATTATTTCTAATAATAGCATTTAGATGTAACTTCTACAACTACTGCATTTTTTATCTTGAGAAGTTTTATTATTGGTCTAAAAACCTCGACTTTTCGTAATGGATCCTCTATAAAAATAAAAATAAAAAATATATAATTTATTTCTAAGTAAAAGTATTGTTTCAGGAAAAGATAACTTTTCCATTTACTCAACCTGCTTTTTCGTTTTGGTAAAATAGAAAAAAAGAGAGAAAATGTTTTTTGTCCTTAAGTTTGCGAACTTTCACTTTATTTTCACTGATATTTTATGATTTCATAAGGGAGAAAATAAAAAGCTTTTGAAAACCTCTAGGGGTTATAAAAGGCAAGATATCGCAGTTAGAGGGGGCCAGATATTAGGTTTGTAAGGTTTGGAATATGTTTACACAGAACCAAGACTTGGTTTCTCAACGTGCTACCTGTTTACAACCTGATAGTGTTATCAGAGTGTGTTAAGGGTTTGCTGTTATCACAGAGGTGCAAAGCAGAGGTATAAGGTTATGTTTACTAGCACTCCCTTCTAGTCTTGGACCCTTAGTGTTGCCCTTCACTAGCTGTATGAGCGTCTCTTGCTCCCTTACCCTTATAATGTTTAAGTGTGAAAAGGACTAAGGTATACAGTTAAGTACATAGCCCTTTAGTTGTTCCTCCTTTCGAATATATATATATATACACACACACACTCAATAATAGTACATATATTATAAATTTGTTGCTACATCCTCTAATAAGTACGCAAATAAGCGTGTAAACTTCCTGTTTCTGATTCATTATTTTCTGCTCTAATTGTACTAAATGTTTTATTCTTTAAGTGCACAACATACTTCTCTCGTTTCTTGCAATAAAAATTATAAATAGAGAAAATTTGTTGTTGTAGATTCTACAATTTTAACAACATACTGATGTATTTAAAAGTTTTACGATTCTCGGAGTTAAATAAAGTTGCCGAGTATGGGGCTTTAAGTACACACAATGAGTCTGTAGGAAATTTGAACAAATCGAAGGGTTTTATTAACCAGCATAATCGGCGCAACCTTTTCAGGATGGTGGTCGTTTAAATGTTTGTTTTACTCCATACATTTTGAAGCATTTGTCTTTCAAACGCAATGAAACTATTCCTATATCTCAAAACCTTTCTGAGATAATACATTTTAAGAATTTGGGAATATATTATTTTTTCTCACAAAATATGCGATGTATTAAAAATTCCTTAAATACCGTTTATTTACTTATTTTGACAAAGAATATCAGTGATTTATTACAGATTTTTTCGTTGACTTTTTTGTTGTACCAAAAAATAGAGGAGGATACGAAAAACGATATTTTTTTAAGGCCACATAGTGCAAAGATGAATTTGTGAACGAAACAAAATATATATTTCTACTAAGCTCCCCTTTTATCATCTCGCATTTACTTATAAAAAAGACAACCCCTTAAACTTTAACACCTTTTTTTAGGGATTATTTTTTGGGAGCTTCCCTATATTTTGCTTCCGAGCTTAGCGAAGGTAACGGAAGCATTGTGTTAACTTTTAAAAACGAAAAAATTTTATGTCTCCGATTTTAAACATTCCAATATAGAAATCCGTTTCAGACATCAGGGAACATTTTTTTGTATCGTGTCTGTCTGTCGGTCTGTGTGTCCGCGAATTCTAAAACGTGTGATGATAAATTGAGTAAATGTCGTCAACAATGCCCAGGTTCGTTGGACAACGTTATCCATCCAAGCGTTCACACACAATGCTCGTGTAAACGTGAACTTCAAATTTATAATTGGAATTTTAGGCCGGGGAAAAAAATCAAGTTTTATCTATTCAATGAGACAAACATTTTTTTCAACTACATACAATTTTTTAGTAAAACCAACAGCGACACCGCTATAAAGTGTTAAAGATCGCTAAAACTATTAATAGTTTTTACACACTAAACAATATAACAATATAATTATATAAGAATTACGTTTAATGGTTATCTTTAACTTATAAAAGCACAAAAGTTTGTACCTGGGATCTCACTAACGCCGAATCAAAACCGAGCGGACAAAATGTCCACGTATAGGGGACTGTGAGAGAAGAAAAGTGAGCCTAATATCAAGGGAATTGATTTGGTTTTCGCTTTGTACAGGTACAATTAAAGAAGTACAGATTGCAGAAAAAGTTAATCTATAAGGTAAACAAAAACACGGGATGGTTGTCTCCAGAGGTATCCAACTCCCGTATTCTAGAAGTGTTAGACCACTAGCGCTGCTGGTCGAGCTGTTTGGTGGTTAAAATTGTAAACTACTTATGATCATTTGACATTCCTTGAATTCTAAGATACAAACAAATACTGGTTGTCAGACTTTGTACTATTTTGTAAATAAAGAAACAAGAAAAAACGAGCCTCGGTGGCTGTAAGACATGCGCGATTACTTCGAGTGAAAGAGATCTCTGGTTCGAAATACAATTGCTTGGTTCGACAAATTAATTCATTAATTTATTTCTTTAAATTAAGAAGCTCGAAACCTTTTGAACGGTGTGAAAGATTTAGTTACCTAGACCTAGATAACTAAAAGAATTATTGTACAAAACAAAGTCGCCTTCTCAAGCAATCACATCAGATTTGGCTGTTACATATTTGATATTTTAAATAATTTTTCTTTACTTTTAATTCAAAATTATTTAAGATGAGTAAATACTATAATAAGTAGTACATAAGTGCTGCAAATGAAAGATTTTATTATATTTTATAAACCCTTCACTTTAGTTCGGGCTAAGCTGGAGAGCACTAGGGAGGTTTAGTGTCGGAGAGAATGATTAACCACTTTTCAAATCGGATTGTTCACTCTACCCCTTCCATATTCTGAGTTAATTATAATAATGTTTAGTTATGATAAAATTGTTGGTCACTATTTAGATATGTTATTATATCTATTTGAAGACCATCAAATAAAAAAAAACCTTTATTTTATTGGTGTATCAAATCAAAAATGTAATGTTAATAATTATATGTTTAGTTTTGATAAAACTATCGGCCACTAGAGTAGTATCTAAAGATAAGTTATTATATCTATATGAAGACCAACAAATTACAACAAACCTTTATTTTTATTAGAATTTATGTGGTTGCCTTAGCAATTACAAATCCATGGAAGTCGGGACACTACTCGATTGCATAAATGAAATATATGAAACATTAACGTTTAGTTTTGATAAAATTGTCTGTCTCTATTTAGAAAAGTTATTATATCTATTTGAAGACCAATAAATCAAAACAAACCATACTTTTTTTTAGAATAAATGTGGTTGCCTTATCAATAACTAATCATTACGAAGAAAGTCGGTGCCGTGTTCGATTATATAATACTAGCCGTTATGCCCGTGATGACGGGCAGAATAAAATATGATCAAAAAATTTAAATAGATATTATACTGTTTAAATAGAAAGTTTCAATCTGATTTGGTAGCTCATTGGTAGCATTCCCGCTTCATACGCTGGAGGTCACTGGTTCAATCCCAGCTTATGGCACTTCAATTTTTAACGTTATAAATAATTTAGAGGTGAGTCGTTGCCCGTCGCCGTTGCCGTCGGGACTCTACTCGATTATATAAAGGATGATATTTAAAAATACTCGTTGTCATCAAGTTATGAATATGAAGATTCTTTCAAGTTAACTTATAAAAATCGGAAATAACTGGTTTCGTAACTGCAATAATGTTCAACATAGGACAGGGAAATCTTTGTATAGTTTTTTTTGAGATATCCATATACATATGTATGTAAATTATAGCTTTATATTAATTAAAAAACTGAAAATGTGTTACATATTTCTATTTTATAGTATTACATACTTTTAAAAAGTTGTTTCATTCAATGCTATTGTTTAGGGTTTTAAACGTGATAATTTTGAAAATAAAAAGCCCTACCTCTTATAATAGTAAGTTAAGGCATTTTGAGAGCATTACTGCAGCAAACTTTTTTTATTTTTTAAAAAAAGCCCTAAATCCATTTTTTTTTCTATATAAAAACAATTAAAAATCAATTATATATTAACATTAACACGAAGTTGTGTTGTGAAAAAAATCGCTCTTCCTTTTGAGCGCCATAGGTGCTCGGTCCCCGGTTCTATAACAATAAAGTACATGATAGGATGCGAGGAAGCTATGTGGCACACCAATTTGCAGTCTATTTCCTCTGTTAGGGTTATTGCTATTACACATAAAGCAACTTCAAAGTTCCAATATTTTTTATATTGGATAATTTGGGAGATCAGGTGCGTTAACGGACAGACAGACAAACGTAGTAATATATAATAATTCTCGATTTTGCTTACTAGGCTTAACGATTATTTGTTATTTCTTAAAATAAATCAAAATTTGGTGCACATAATCTAAAAAATTTTATAGAAAATATTGAATTTTTTGTAATAATTTATTTTATCCAAAATTATTTCTATTTGTTTTCTTCCAGTTCAGACAATTCTGTTTTTTAGCTTTTCATTAAGTCCATTTTACCACTAATAACTATAAGTTTCATTCCCGGGAAAAAATATTGTTTTAGGTATAATGGCGCACAAAGATGCATAATAGGTGTTACTACTGTAAAAATATACATATATATGAGAACGATTATGATTCTTTTGATACTTCACATTTTCCAAATAATTATATTATTATCATATGAACTTACGATACACGTGAATAGTGAATGCATACCATGAAATTTAATACTTCACTTTAGGGGGACAGGAGAGAAAGGCGATTTTAACCCCTTGGTATCGCTAATCCCTAGATATAAAGGAGTTTATAAGTTTTCTGGCTTTCTAAACATATTTAAAGCTTAAAGCACCCACCTCTAAGTTGTGTCGTCAGCTATTAATACTGTTCTATTATGCAACTTAAAGTTGCAAGCTGTCGAATAACGTTGTTTTATTTTAGTCCTGCACAGAATTCTAGCTTACACTGCACAATTATTAAGAAAGAAACAAAAAACTTTAACTTAAACATCGAAGTATTCCTTAAATCATTATCCATCAACCCCACACTGTCAATTCCGCGAATATATCAAATAAATAGGGAAGATTCAATGCAAATTTATTTACTTTATTTGTTAATTGTTTATTTTTAAGGACAACTCTGGCAATAAAATGAATAGTTTTGTGAAATATTCTAGCTAAGTTGATCTTCTATATTTGGGCTTTGAATACATTTATTATGCATTTAAACAGTTATAAAGACATTCTCCACCACTATGATTTCATTCTTAAATAAAATATTAGTTTTTAATCGTGTTTTTACGTTTCTTCTTTTTTTTAATTATATTTAATTGGTCATTTAAATTCTTATATAAATAGAAAATCAAATTATTTATTTGAATAAAAAACAAGTACCATTGTGAAGGCGCGAAAATTCGATTTTGAGATTTTGACGAATACACGTTTTGAGGTCCCCCGAGTCCAAAAATGTGGTTTTTACAACAAGTCTCTCTGTGCAGACGCCTGAAGCCTAAACTATTGGGACAATTTAAACAAAATTCGGCATACATGTTCAGAACCAACATACCTTGAGGCAAAATCGAGAAATTAATTTTAACTCCAAATGTAGGGGTATATATGTAGGGTATCTGCCCCCAAAAAATCTGCAAATATGTGAAAATAAATTATTTCATCGAAAACGGTCCCGACGATTTTGATTTAAAAAATTCTAAAATTTTGTCCATTTAAATACGAATCTAATCATATAAGCTGTTCCCGGAAAAAATCTAGTTCCTGAGGAAATAGCTTAAAACGCGGACGGTGAGAGGCCGGGTTTGAGGAGAAGTTTGATGATATTTTCAATACTAATTAAATCTACCTACGAAAACTAATAAATGAAAAACACTGGGCTAAGTAATTATGATCTCGTATATGAGAAAGTTTGTCTGAGTTCTCTCGGACCAATTTTTTTTACGTGAAATAAAAATCGAGACAACATACTCGTATTATTTGGATTCGTTTCTTGGTGGAATTCATTTAATTTGTAGACTCTACATAAGTTAAATCCACTGATCATGTGATCATAGTGGTCGGACTGTTTGAATTTAGAAGTCGGACTATTTTTCTTTAATTTACCGTTTGAAATTCAGCTTTTAGAACCTTTTTCACGAGTTTCAGAGAAAATTCAATGCAGAGTTTCCTTTATTTAAAAAACGTTGTTAAAACGTTGGAGACCAAAATGAATCGTTTTCACATCAATCAGTCCTCGTTTAAAAGTTCAATCCGTTGAATAAAACACAACGTTTTTGGGACCAAAAAAAAGAGATAAAAACTTTCGATATAAGTCCGTTTGATTGCAAAAAAATTCCACTGTTTAGATTAAAAAACAGTAAAAAAAACACCAAACATTTGGAATAAAAAAACGGTGGGTCACCGGTAGATAAAAAGATAGATCGAATGGTCAGACATCGTTAAATCAAGTCGTGAAAATATTATCTGATGCAGCCCACCTATTGCCTTTTGGTTCAAACTTCTCTGCACCGCTGTTCCATCAATGTATTCATTGAATGTTAATAAAAAAAATCCTAATTACATTTGACGCTTTTTAGATCTATTTCATCAAGCCGCTTTTCACCGCTTTTTTTTCTATTCAACCTTTCGTTAACCCGCTGTGAAAATTAAAAATATCGATTTTCATTTCTAGGAACCCAATAATTGAAAATATATATATATTTTTTTATAGATATCCCCTGTAGGTTTTTTTTACCCTTACCATTCATTTAAACACAAGTCCAAATGGTATTTTTTTCACCTTTTCAAAGTTCAGAGAATCAAAATGAATTATAAACGCGTTTATTGGAAAATAAAGATTTACTGTTTTAATATTCAGCACTTTATTTTTTGTTTAATTGGAGCGCATAAATGTTCAATAAATAATAAATTTCGGTGAGATACGTTTTAGGTATTCTATCACTTGTATAATAGCAAAGGTTCGATATGTGTTTTATTAATAAAGCCAATAGCACAACCTTTCTCTTTTTTAAAAAAAATCGAAAGAAAAAAAGAGAACCTACTAATCCCAATAGCTTTGGAATACAGCACTGAGTTGAGAGGAATAATTATAATTATATATAAAGAATGTATGCATATATGAAGCATTCTCTTAATTTTATAACATTTTATTCTGTAACATTTCAAATATACTTGTCCATTATTTTAAAACAATTTGAATTATTAAATTTAAATAAAATTTTAGTCCTCTAAAAAAGACTGAAGTTTTTAAATTTAACAATTAAAATTAATAAAACCGAATTTTCAATATTTAATAAATCTAATATATCTAATAAATAAATAAATTTTTAATAAATCCGAGAGTTTTAATTTATTTGATGAAAATAGAAGTGGATTAATTTAGGATTAATTAATTAAGTTATTTAATTCTTGGGTTAAATAGAGAATATTTAAGTACTTTATTTATAACTTTTCCTGAGTATTTAAGAAGATAAATTNATGTAAACTCTTCATAAAGAGTTTTTTCACGGATCCTTAAACTTCGGGAAACGTTATAAAGAAGTGTAATTCAAGAAGAAAGAGATATATATATATATATGTGTGTGTGTGTTTGTGTGTGTAGTAAAAGCATAAAATTATACGAAATACAACGAACACACACACACATTATTTCTATGACTGACTGACTTGAAATATCTTATATTTGTTAGTAGTACAGTTTTGACATATTTTTATTTAAGAGGGGGGTAAATTTGGGATATATCAAAATTTGTTATCAAATAGGAGGGGGTATAGAAATAAGTGGAAGAAATAAAATCTAGATATTCTCATATAGTGAAATAATTTAAATGTTTCCTGATGGTAGTTCAAACAACTTTGAAATTAAAACCTACCAAA
This sequence comes from Gerris buenoi, assembly GCA_001010745.2. Taxonomy (NCBI): domain Eukaryota; kingdom Metazoa; phylum Arthropoda; class Insecta; order Hemiptera; family Gerridae; genus Gerris; species Gerris buenoi. The sequence goes on along the minus strand of KZ651185.1, from coordinate 272,806 downwards.
TTAATATTACATGTATAAATTCATTTATTAATTGATTTACTATTTGATTTCTTTTTAAAATATGTATTTATTATCTCTCTTTTATTTATCTAGCAATACATTTTTAGGAGGATAAAAGAAAGTTTTCCGAAGTAAAAGTTATGAAAATCAATTTTGGATACTGAAAGCCCCGAGGCTATAAGTTAGCCCCAAAGTTTTTTTTTTTACGATTACCAAAAATATAATCGGTTTAGGCAGTTATCGGCCTCGTTTATTCGTTGCCTTCAAACAATTTGTAATTTTATTTCTAACCTTACTGATTTGTTCATTTGATGTTTTTGGAGTTTTCCTATCTTTTTTTGGAAAATTAAAAATTATCTTTCTTATTAATAAAAGATAATTATAAAATCTTGTACATAGGTATGTGCATTTATTGTAAAGAAATGAAGGCTACATATTAAACATATCCACTTTTTTGACATATATATACTCATTTGATATTTGAACTAGAATTGCAAAGCAAAATTATATTAAATGAGCTTAGAATTAAAGAAGATTTTATAGTTTTTAATTAATTGGTTTTCATTTTGATACCTTTCTTAGTTTAAGTCTGTCCATTTGATATTTAAAAAATGCGATATTCAGGCAAACAGATATCCAACAAAAAGAATTTAACTAATTTCCTGTCAAGTGTATCCAAAACATTTCCTTCATACTCCAGAATAAATGTAATTTATATTTTTGGTTTTATAATAAATCTAGTTATTAATAATTATTAGTTAGTTATTATACCTTTAATGCAAGACATAAGACACTTTAAATAATAAATAATTATAAATATCACGCAAAACTGCATAATGTGGCTTATAACCTTAGAAAGTAATGTTCTTAAGATTATATTTATAAATATATGTTGGTTGTGGAGAAGAAGGTTGTGAGAGAAATTCCTAATTATTAATTTATTCCTACTAATGAGGAAAAACTTTAGAAAATATTATCTCGAATTAAATTAATTTCCATTCAATACTATTATTATATCCTATTGCAATATATGGATCTGAAAAAATTTCCACCAAAGTAATTTTTGACATAAAAGGAAGCTAACTTCCCAATTTCTAGCACAGTTGGTTCAGAGTCTATCGTCACAGCAAATGTTTCCTATAAGTGGCAGTCATCTTAATTTAAGATGGCTGATTGTAGAAAAAAATTTAAACCAATACCTATAAGGGAAACCTATTTCAGACATACCTATTTGTCATGGGTCCAGTGGTTCCAGATATATTTTGATCAGTCAATTAGTCAGTGTTATTTGGATTTATTGTACTCGCATATATACATTTCAATGCCTAAATTGTGAATTAATATAGAACTAGTGAAAAGAAGTGTTCTTTTTTTAAATTTAATCAAGAAAAAGTCGATATACTGAGTCTATATCAGAGAAGAAACTTATTGTGTTGTTGGATCTATCTCAAGGGAATAAGGATGAACCTTTTGTCCTGCCCACATCTAGCCTAGGGCCTCAGGGCAGAGCCCTTGCCCCCATCAGGACCCAATGATAAATTCACATCAATTCAGTTTAGCCGAGACTAGGGGCCCCTAGAGGAAGGGAAAATTCCCTGGGGGCCTCGACAAACGAGTCCCTCGATTATTTCACACTGCCCAAAATCCCATCCTCCAATTACTCTAGATTCAGAGAAAGAAATCATGTCCAACTCTAAATAACCAATTTATCGACATTCTCTTCTTTTTTTTCATTAAAAAAACCAACAAAAAAACCACTCTAATAAGATACCTTATGTTTGAATTGAATTTTTTATTTTAAGGATTATAGAGATCTCTGTAGTCATCTAATTTTTTTTAAAAAAAAAAAACCTTTCCATGCAAAAAGAACATCCTTGCGGGTCCAGTGTCCATAATTCCGAGGAATGTGTAACCATATTAGATGCTGCTACAAATGGTATCTACAGATGTGAATATTTGGATTATCTTTGGGATATATTCGTCAAACCATCAACATTTTTATTATAAAACCATTCAAAATGAGAAATGTAGTTTTAAGATATGATAGATCACAAAATTGTTAATGGATTGACTGGCACAGATGGACGACACTAAACATTGTCTCTGATATCTTCTACAGATTCCTATAAATCTTTTAATATGGAGACATCAAATTTATCGCATTAGGTTATCGTCACACTGCTGATAACTGCTGATAACATCGAGCTAAAAAAGAACAAATTAATTTTATTCCCATACGACAAAAAGGTTCTTAAGTTATCGTTGTTCAAAAAGTGACAGATTCTATATAAATAATAACATGCTCTAGATTATAGGTAAAAGAGACAGATATCTAATATATATTATTATTATATATAAAGTGGCTAATCAGCTGATCGGGTTATCAAAATTATTTTGCACTTCCAGACCACCTAGAGACATGCGGTTTTTTGCGTTTAGTCCAGAATCGGCTCAAACCGACTAGAATAATCTGAAAAGTCGAAAAAAATTATTTTTACCCTCCTCAAAAAAATAAAAATGGCGGACGCAAATTGAAGGTTTTCTTTGAAGGGCTATTGCGGCTAAACGGTAAGTCCTATCGAAAATCGGA
>KZ651185.1:256558-270064 GCA_001010745.2 Gerris buenoi | reverse complement strand
TGTTACTAGAATTGTTTTTAACAGGTTGTTAAATTCTATATTAAGAAAATGTTTTAGTTAATTTAAATGCATATTTTAGATTATTTAAATAAATATTTTAATATATTTTAATTAATATTTTATTAATATTTAATTAAATATAAAGGGGACATCAAAAGAAAAATGGATAAACAGTTTATTTAGGATAAGATATAGTTTAGTTGTGTGTTTTAGATTATAATAATGAAGTCGTCCTGCAATGTGGCAAATTATTTACATTGTTTTCTTTTTTATATGGTTTAGCATAATGTATTATACAATTATTTTTTCATCTCAACCTTAACTACTTATTTTTAAAATAATCCGAGTACTAATAAATAAAATAAGTTTTACGTTCTAGCTTTATTGATATTATTTTTTCTCAAGCCCAGCAGAGCAATTGACTGTAATAAAACTAATAAAATATAATTGAATCTTTTTCATGACATGGCCTATAATTAAATCAACACTATGGTATAGTCACCGATTCCTAGCATGAACACCACGCGTTACGACCATCGATTCTTCCTAAATTTTAACCTAAATTTGATACTTTTGAACGATTTTAATGCTTGTTTTTATATAAAGAAATGCTTGTTTTTATATAAAGCGCGAATGCTTGTTTTTATATAAAGAAATCTAATTAATATGATAAGATAGGGTATGGAGCCTAATTAATATGGTTAAATGATGATTAATATAATTTATTATTTTGAAGTAGATAGTCGCATAATATGTGCTTTTGAAAGATGTTAAAATTGTTATCAGAGAGCTATAACGAGTATTAGAAAGTACAGTACTTGACATTTTGACGGAGACACAGTAAAATATTTTAGGGGAGGGGTCCAAAAAACATTTGTATTTTGAGTGGGTCGGTTGATAAGTATGGGTTTAAGGAGTAAGGAGGTTAAGTATGGGCTGGCGAGGAGTGGCACTGTAACAAACACTTTAGTATGGGCTGAAAGTATGGGTGGAATAGAAGCGGTACTAATGGTTCTAAAGTCCTTGGCTTAACTACGAGTGGCTTCAACTTTTAAACTTTAGTTCTTATTGAGGGAGACTTAGCTATAGGGTTGTACTACAAGAGGACCAACTTTTACCAAGGCCTCTCTCGGCATTTAAGTAGGCAATCAAGTCTCTTCTAGGTTTCGAATTCTGCCTATTAAGAGGAGAAAAAAACAAAAGAATTTTAAGTTTGATGATTTTGTTTGAGTTCGTCATACGTAGAATACCATTTCTGTTCAGATTCGTTGTAAAATGCTTTTATCTACGATTGATACGAAGTATAAACATTGTATCTCTGTTTAGATGCGTAGAAAGGGATTCTTAACGTACTTGTATTCTTTACATACTCATAATTCTGAAGAATTCCTCTTTTTTTTTCCTTCCTAGGGTGGTAAAAAAGAAGAATTCTTCACCTTTACGCACGATTAGCGAGTTTGTTTACATTTAACATAACTAATTTGCTGTTTGTTTAATAAAATTAACAGTATCGAGTTTTTTTTGTGAAAAACAATGAGTGATTTAAGTGATTACAACGAATATGGGAAGAATAATACGCCTCCCGAAATAATTAATGAATTAATGCCATCTTTATCAGAAGAGAATTACGAACTTACATACAGGAAGTTAAGTTTTTTCTGTATTTGTTATTATAATCTAGCAATCGTTGATAAAGAACGGTAAGCAACTCGTGTGGTTTTACTACCCTCGCTATCACACGGGTGTAAACTCCACACTTGCATGCAAAATGCTAATTTGCACACTAGACGCATAATGTACTATTGTAATTTTACACTTTTATGCATTCAATTTCTGTATCAGCCTTTCTATGTAAATGCATATAATCCAAATACCACTCACTCATCATCACTGGACATATCACCATAGAATTGTGTAGGTAGGTGTATCTAACCCCTTGTGCTCTTTAAGTAATATTTTATACTATCCGGCATCTTAATTTAAGATGGTACCCGGTACCCCTACATTTAAGAAGGTCTATTCACAGAATTCGATGCCGTCAGAACGATCGCAGTTATTGTGCAATTGATATTGCACAACAACTGCGATCATTCTTCAGAGTGTTCACATAGTTATCAATACCTTTTGTAATCTAGGATGCAAAATACTATTAAGCAAATATACAATTTGGGACTAAATATCGATATCGACAGAGGAAATTATTCTTCAGTATAGCTTAGTTGGCTAGACCGTCTTTACTGGAAATAAAGGAGGCCCGTGGTTCGAATCCCGGTGCTGAAGTCTATTTTTCTCTTTCTGTCTCCCGTTGTTAATAGTAATTATAATTTGATTCAAATATACAAGTGAAAATAAACAAAAGCTAAATAAAAATTTAAAAAATCGATTTATATTGAGCTAATAATAATTAGAAGAAACGTTATGAGCTCCAGGATATAATATGTTTATACTCGTATTTGAATGTAGGTATAATAATATAATTTACACAATGTTTAAAAATACTGGTAAATTAATTTAATAAATAACTCATATTCCTCTGATATTAATACTTGTGAAGTATGTATAATAACCATAATTATTTGAAAAATAATTATTGGGTTGAATAAACCCTCTGAAATTTAATAATATTTAACTTTTAGGCTTTTCAGAAAGTATATTATTCCACTCAACTTAATCTCTCTCCTCTGACCAACAAATAATTTATTTCGCTTTAAAAGGGAATATAATCATTTTTTTGCATCAGCGGAATTTCTGATTTTTAGGGGAAGGGGAAACTTTTTTTTAAAAAAAGAGATTTTACGTAAAAAATGTAACATCAATANATGAGCGAGAGAGTCAGTAACAAAAATGTCAACTTTTAAACTCTCCCCTGTTGTAGAGGCTGGGTGCTTAGACCTACATTTTTTATAGCTTCCAAACTACTGAAGATTAATCTCTTTCAAATCGAAAAAGCCCATTGTAAGAGGAAAGAGAGAACAGAATGAGAAGAACCGAGTGAGTTTGTTCATTTAACGATACTCTGCATGCTTACTGGAACTTTTTTTTCAATCAATAAAATTTTGATGAGGACCGACCCTCTTTCCTCATACAATTTTCACAATTCCCTTTTCTCTGTAATTGCAAATCAAATATGGCAGATCGAATGTTTTGGTTATTTAATTTACCTCCCAGTCCATTTGCAATTAAGTATGCAGTCGTTTGAAAAAAATATATATATATTTCGCGAAACATTTATTATTGCTTTTATGGGAGCAAGCAACTTTGGATTTATTTTATTTCATTTTTTCATCAGAGACTAGATATATTTGCATTTTTTTAATTGGCAAAATTAAATTTAATGTTAAATTAATACTTATTTAAATAAAGTGATTTAATTTCATGCAACGAATGGTATGTATTTAAGGTGTTTTTATTTTTCATTTGATCCTAAACTAAATTATGACCTTACGAATTAATATCTCCCGTAGGTTTACGTGTTTAGAAAAAATCAAGTTCTAAGTTATATAAATACGTTATATAAATCATCTATCCACGATAATTGATTATTTATTTAACAAAGCAGCTTTTAGCCCTTATTTCATAAGGCATCAGTGCCTTATGAAATGTATAAACGATATGAAAGTATGAACGATGATTTACTTGCTAAGTTACGAACTATGTTTTAAAGTAGAAATTGTTCCTTGCAGCAATCAATTCTGCAGTATTTGGGTCCGTTAAGGAAATAAAACTCACTTTTGCAATATTTCGACCTCTCCTTGGGTCATCCTCAATTTTGATTCCAGCTTGAGAATGACCCAAGGAAGGGTCGAAATATTGCAAAAGTGATTTTTTATTTCCTTAATGGACCCAACTACTGCAGAACTATGTTTTGTTCTAAGGCACTGATAATGGGCTTATGAAGGTTCAAAGCTGATTTGCTAAATAATCAAGTTTCGATTTACGTGGAGAAACAATTTATATTGTTTGCATATAAAAGATAGCCGATGTTATTCTATAGGCGCTCCAAGTTCTAATACGTCTTTGAATATTTCTATCATCACTACGTCTAGATAAGTATTTCCTGTTAAATAATATAACATTAATCATTATTAAATATTTTAAGATTAAAACAGAAGAATCAATAAAGATAAAATTTCATCTATCTTCCTGACTTTTCTCCCTGTATTACCTATTTCTGTTAAAAGGTATCGTTGAAATTGGGTGCGGTTCACCCTCAAACCACCCGGCATAAGACTGATGCTCCGTCAGCTTTGAAATCTCCTAATTTATCATTTTCCTTCCCATTCCCTCCCCTTTAAGCTAAACGTTCAACCTCTACATTTTCCATTTTACCTTAATCGAAATACCACTAAGTCGAAACACGCTAACGTTAAAATATACAGATATATATTCTTTACGTTTTGGTTTCTTCTCCGGTTCCTTTTTGTGAGGTTTTCAAACTATTTTTCTTGCATAAAGATGTATTTTCTTTCTATATCTATTCCTTAACTTTTACTCCGTTAACGGTGATTTTTCCTGCCAACGTATATATTTTTTTCCTGAATTCAGAGTAGGTAGAATGAAAAACTGTTCTAGAATCCCCTCCATTTCTTCTACTGGCTTAAAGAAGAAACTTCCGCACCAGAATTTTCATTTTATGCCTACTTCCTTCGAACGAAGAATACATTTTTTCCCTTTTTTTCCCCCTGGTAGAAATACTTGGAAAGGGTTGCTAGTGGCAGGAGGCATGCAGCCATACATCTTTATGCCTTAAGCTTGAGCAGAGTGCGGGTGCACAGCCAATCCCGGTTTTTACGGGATTTATTTTTATTTTTCTTCTCTCTCCCATACATCTTTCTTACGTCACTGACTTGACTTCATGCTTATTTCCAATATCGTTACAACACACACACCCACATGCACATACGTATATTTTATAATAAAATTCTGTAAGATATACATGCGTTTGTTTTGGGGTGACTTGAAGAGGTAAAGTTTTATATTCTTGTATTTATGGTTAGCTGTAAAATAGCATTTTAAGAATAACAACTATATCTTAGATAGCTGACACGAATTTTTTCTTTATTTTTTACTTATTTCTTGTAAAATAAAAATGTTTACTAGGTTACATATATATTTTAATTTCAATTTAATTAGATCTGAAAACCAATTATAAAGGTTTTTCCTCGGACTAAAGACGGGAGGTAGTTCAAAATTAGGGTAATAGGTGTGCGATGAAACTTACAAAGTAAAGTAATAGCTCCAAGTAAGGTAAAAACCGATAAAAGTACGAAATAAGTCATAGAATCAAGCTTGTAGATCTTTAAAAATCAGCATGTATTTGTGCAATCAGTTTTTTGATACGGCTTGATGTTGATTCGTAAAAGATCTTTAACGTTACATCCGACATTTAATTTTTTTACGAGGGTAAAAATGAAAAAATCAATTAGCATTTTTAACAACTACATCTAGAAGAGTTTAAAAGTTCAAGTTTTTAGCTATTCTTAAAGTCACTCATAATTTTGATGATGATTTATTGAATGAGCGAGAGAGTCAGTAACAAAAATGTCAACTTTTAAACTCTCCCCTGTTGTAGAGGCTGGGTGCTTAGACCTACATTTTTTATAGCTTCCAAACTACTGAAGATTAATCTCTTTCAAATCGAAAAAGCCCATTGTAAGAGGAAAGAGAGAACAGAATGAGAAGAACCGAGTGAGTTTGTTCATTTAACGATACTCTGCATGCTTACTGGAACTTATGGCCTTGCGGATTCCAGTGCTCTTAGGATAATACGCTAAAATGATTGTTTGAATACTTCAATAACTACGTTATAGTTACTGGTTGGTATCAGTATCTGATGATCTCGAAAAATTACATATTTTTATATTAAGATCACTGTGATGAATATTTCAGCTCATAATTTTGGCCTCCAAAAGTAGATATTTGCTGAAACATAGGAACTATGCGTTTAGGACATATATTTTTGTATGTTTTTGTCTCTTTCTAGATCAATACTGGTGCAGAGAGCACGGTGTAATTTTTTTTGAAAAACTCCAGACGGTTTTCCCAAGACGTGACAGTTTTTACAGGGAAGCCTGAGTTTACTCCACGTTCATTTTCTCCGTGTCCTTAGGTAGAAAAATTTTTTCTGCTTGGAGTTAAACAAACTTTTCCATAGTAGGATGTCCTGTTTTCGAACATTATCACCTTCTAGGTGGTACGAGAGTATAAGAGCAAAAAGAAAACTTGAGTATAATTTGGACAGATAACTTCCAGTTTTTCCAGCAAAGGAAAATGTACTAATCTCATATTTCAACTTGTGAGAGAGAAAGTTAGAATGACAGATAAAGTTAGAAAATAAATAGTTCAATTTTAAACTTTATAATTAAAAATAAACTTAATAAGCTTAATTGCAATTTTTTTACTGAGATCTTCAGATTCAGATACCTTTCCCCAAATTTCTCGTACTCTTAGTATGTGACAGAGCTTTCTCCCGTACCCTCCACACATTCCTTGCTGATTTCTCCTTATCTTTCGTTCAACCTTTATCCTTATCAAAGCTCAAGTCCAACTAAAGTAACAAAAAAATTATATAAAAACAATTTTTAACAAAAATATATTAAGTATCTTGCTACCATAAAACTTAACTTTATCGTATTTCATTTTAACCATAAAATTAACATGATAAACTTATCACCTTATTAGATCTTCAGCCAACAGAATCCGTGCCAAAATCTTAATTACGATCAAAGAAATCGGCAATATATAAAAATATTTCCCCTTCCAAAAAATTTAATTTTGGTTTTCTTTGTGAAAAAAAGTTTATTAAGGAACATTAACTTATTTTTTTTAAGTATAAAAAGACTTACTGAACTAATGAATAAAATTTCTAGGAGAGGTCGAAGGGGTCATAATTCCTGCTAAATTTACTGCGATCTTAAGGCACTGTTCACCCCCCCCCCCTTAAAAAGACTTATAGCTAAGCTCAGTAAACAGGTGGTTCTGAACCCCATTCTACATTGGTTTAGTAGGTTATAACCCCCTCCCCTTAAAATCCTTTACTTCCAAAATTATAGCTTCTACTAAATTAATTCCGGGGGGGAGTTAAAATTTGTGGGACTGCTCCCCCATCTGGCTAGAACCCGGAGGTAGCCCTTAATTTTAACTAATTACTAGCCTTTAATTACTATTAAATAACGAGTTTTTTCCTCCCCATAACCCCTTAAGGGGTTGTATACCCATAATGCTTCCTGCCTATACTTAAGGTGGGGGTAGAAGAGTCCATGAATAAATCATTTTATTATATACATTATTAGCTTTGCATTACGCCCAACTATTAATTCAAAGCACTTGGTAACTATAAATACATTTTATGTCATGGATATTTATTTTTTTAAATTCTTTTTATTTTTACCCCCTTTTTATTTTCTGGCAATAATTCACTTTGAAAACACGTACAATGTACTGGGGTTCAAAGTCTAGTTGTAAAAATTCAAGAAGCGTATTTAGAAGGTCAAAATGTTTACCTTTTTTTCCTATAATGATAGCCTCGATGGGTTTCGTTTATGGGTTTTACTGATGTTTTCTATTTTATCGAGTTCACATAGTTTTCTCATTAAAATGGCCATATTTATTTTGTGATTTGACATATACAGACCTAAATGCCGTCCAAGTCCGTTCCTTATTAAGTACGTTCTTCGTGAAACGAGCCTACGCATACATCATTTTGTTAGTCAATGTAAAATATTGATGAAGTGAATGGAAATAGGTTTTTCTCAGGCATTGAATTCAAAGTCTACGTTGTCCGTATCTCTTCTTGAGTTAATAAATAGACATATAATACCACATCTTCAAAACTGTCTCATTTCTAAACTGTCTTTCGTAGCAATTTGCTTTGAAGTATTTGTGAATTTAAGGATTTGGTTTTTTTGCGAGGCAAAATGCCGTTTCCTTTCTCCAACAGGGGTATGCAAAAATGATATTGTTCTGTTCGTGGGCTTTAAATTTACGTTTTAAACAATAGTAGTGTGAAACACTAAACTCTAGGACAGAGTTGCAACAAAATGTTAAAATGAACAAAACCTATCGGCGTTTTTGGACCGCTTGTGAACAATAATATTAGCATCAACATAGTGGGAGCAGTAACAGACGACCACACACTATCCTAAGAGAACCTGAGATAGTCTGTTCAGAAATGAAGATGGGTTATTATTGGTCTATTTATTAAACCAAGAAGAGATAAGGACTACTTGGACCATTGTCTGAGAAAAGTCTTGTTCCACTTACGTTATCAATACTTATAATGCTAAGAAACTATATCGTGTACCAAGAATATCATGAATATAAAAAGAACGTACTTTATGCGGAACAGAGTTAAAACGGATTTAGATCTGTATACGCCAAACCACAAAAGATATATGGGTGGTCAAGGTGTTGTATTAAATAAAATGTTATGACCATAAAATGTTTCAAATTTGGTAAGCTTTGCAGATAGCTTAAGCAGAAGGAATGACGTACTATCATCCTAAAAATTTCAAAAAATACAACCGTAAATGTTTTTGTTGCCAATATATGGAACTTTTTAATTGACAATTGCCTAATTTCGAATGCCAAAAATCGTACCTATATTTTATATTATATTATTGGTTTCGAAGTTAGTCGTATAATGAGCAGATATGTGAAATCGATAAAATTAAATACACCATCGATTCTATGTGTATTGCTAAAAAGTCGAAAATCAACAAAAATACAAAAAATAATAACCAAAATTAAAACATTCTCTGGCTCTTAATCCTCCTTAAAAACGTGCTAGGACCATTGCAATATATTTATAAATTAGAAATGTTATTGTTAAACCTTATTCGTGACTGTTCTGACGAATGAGGAATAACTTAATTAACTTCCTCTAAAATAACTGTGTTATTAAAAAAAAGTGTTATTACTTTTCCTTACTATTATCTGTATTTTGAAATAAGATAAGATCGATGTGATTACAAGTTTGCACTACTTTCATTTCACTTCTAACATCACTTTTAATTAAGTTTACTGCAGTAGATTTCTATGTGGGAACGTGACAGGCCTACTACGTTTTTTATTTTTTGAAAATTGCAATTTGCTTATGTGTTAAAAATAACTAGTTTTTAAGGAGATCGTCTTCAGTTTTTTTTAGAGAATGGTTTCTTTACTTTAATTTACTCGTTGATTCTTTTTTTAACAAATGAAAATAAGTATAGAGGGTAAAAAAAGATAGAAGAAGAACAAAGAAGGGTAGGAAGTAAATCGATGTGTGACAAAAGTTGTAATCCAGTCCCAGTATATAGGACCTGACGCGTGTTCTTCCGTGTCCCAGAGACTGCTCCAAGCTTAATCTCCTCTCTAATCCCCTTGAGGTGCCACTTGTAATTAGTCCTTACAACCTTCAACTGTCAGGTCTAGGATCGAATCCCAGGAGGGATAAGCTAGCTTTTACTTCGTGATCTAACAAAATACACAACAACAAAAAAAAAACCTTATCCAATCTTTCCAGGATAAAAACTACAGGCCAAGTCCACAAGACACAAATCTTTCTCAAGGAAATATTCTCCGTCGTATTTTATCAACAAAAGAATCCTCAACCCTTCGACTTCAGTCGATATCAGTGTCGGAGCAGCCCTTAGTGGAGGTCAAGGTATAGGCTTTACATTTAGCTTATATGCAATATTAATTTACTATGATTTGGAATAAAGATACGAAAGATGCGTTAAATTTCCAACTTGCGTATTTAGTACCGTATTACTCATTTTCTTCTCAAAAAGACCTTTAATTTGATGTACAGCACGGCATATGATCCTTAATTTTTGCGTTCCTGTCTTTTTTGGTGGTGCCTTTTTTTTAAATAAAATTTCATAACTTGTACATTTTCTTTATACTAATTATATGCAGCTTTGAAATGATACGCTACGTGACATAAAAACATAAACTTCTTTTTAACGCCTCATTGCAACTACATATTACTTGTTTTTAAAATGCCGACAAATAATTTCAAGTTTGTATTAATAGTTCCATATTCTTTTCAAGCTCCTCTTTTAAACCTTTTTTTAAGACCTTTTAAACTGATGGATAACATGTGCCCGATGATGTATAGCCCGAGGCCTTTGCTCGATCAATAAACTTTTAAATTGATACATAAAAAGTACTACAACCCTACCCTAACTCACGAACTCAATATTCGGAACTACGACGTTGCTTTCATGTTCTTCTCATTCTCCTTATAATATTATGATAATAATTAAAGTCTTCGGTAAATTGAATCTTCGTAAATTTTGGAATTTAAATTGATTACATACAATAATCGTTAGTACCGTAAGCTCTACTGTCTACAAATCTTATTAGTTTATGTATTTGTATTATTTCTTACATTAACGTCAAATATTACCTTAAGGTAAAGGGGGGGGGGGGGCTTTCCTCCCTCATTTTTCCAACTATGCTGTAATGGGATCCATTGTTCCCTATAAACTAGGGTGAAATGTTAATGTTTTCTCCCTTCTGAGAAAAATCAAATTTAAAAAAAAAATTGTAATAAACAAACCCCTCCCTCCAATCACGTTGCACTCTGTTTAAGCTTTCTTCTTATTAAACAAATACAGTATTAACTGAAACGCACGTGTTGACCTGACGTTTGCTATTCTCATCCTTATTTACCTAATCTCTATAGTTTTTTAGAAATAGCTTTAAACCTATTACCTTAATCTAAACAGGGATAAAGTATATCTTTCATTTGTTTTGTTTTGCGGATTTTGTGGAAGGATTGGGATGTTGGGATATGAAGAAGGATTTTTATCGGGATATGGCTAGGTCGTGGACGAAAGGGACTTTAAGGTCGTTGTGAAGGGTGATGTTAGAAACATAAAAAGGAGCGTTGACTATTCTTCTTAGGATTTTGGACTGAAGGGACTGGATTCGATAGGAGTTGGAACGCTTGGTCCAACCTCAGAGTTCAATACCGTATGACCATATATGGGCTTAATTATAGTGTTAATATAAATTATGTGTGCTGAGTTTAGATGTATGGTGTAAATGTTTATGTAAAAGTTTGTAGCGTCGGTTGCATTCTTGTCGTTTAAGTTTTGTGTGGTGTGCCCAGGTCAAACGGAGGTCCAGGTGTAATCCAAGGTAGCAAACAGAACTGGAGTGAAGGATAGGAATATGGTTAAGGAATATTTGTTCACATATGACATGTCTTAAACTAAACGTCACATGGACACTTCTGTTTTCATTAATTTTTATTCTCTATTTCTTGAGCCAGGTTTCCGGGAGTAAAAGATGTTCCTGTACTTGATCAGATGCTATTCTAGGCGATACTTTAGACTTTAGACGATAAAATACATTTATCATCAGCAAAGGATGCTAAAGTGGTGGCAGGATGTTCAGGGATGTCGGAAGTGAAAATGGTATACAGTATTGGACCTAGGATGCTACCTTGGGGTACACCTGCTTTTATAGGATGAATTGAGGAAGTGGAATAATTAATGATATAACGGAAAAAATAAACGATACAAATAAAAAATAGTCTGCCAATGAGGGTAGCACATATAGCTTCCTCGCGTTCTATTTCGTACACTTTAATAGTTATATGCTTTACAACATATGCTTGTCAAATTTATTTAATTTTCCCCTGTTTTAAAATCTTTCAAAATTATTTTGGTTTTTCCATGAATTAAAGTATTAATTTAGCCAAATTTAAAGAGCGAATATGATTGAAATTTATCTGAGGATGCATGAAGGCTAATTTCGACAAACCATTTAAATTTCATAAAAATCAGATAAGTACTTTTGAAGATATAGGTGTATATATATAATATGCTTGTGGAAGTGAAACAAGCATGCCTAGATGGTTGAAACGTGTGACCAACAATAAGCTAATCATGACCTACTATCCAAATTTCATTAAAATATTAAGTGTAGTCGGCCAAGAAACCGACAGACAAACATGGAACCAAAAAATTTTGTAATTTATGAAATCGGAGCATAAACAAATTTTTTCCATTAAAACAATCACATAGCTAACGTTACCTTTGGTCCTTTGGTAAGCTCAGGAGCAAAAAATAAATAAATATTATTTTACACTTCAGGCATTTCACCTTTTGACTAAAGGGTTACTAGGTTAAGGGAGAGAGTGGGAAAAATATTTTATAAACCCCCTTAAACTATAAATGGTGGAGTAAAAAAAAATCCAAGCATAAAACCATAAATACTGTATGGGACCTGAACGTATATCGGAGGTGAGGCAAGGGTTGGACAAATAACTAGCACCGTCCCACGTGACACCGGAACGCTTTTACCTTCCCCCCACCCTTTCCAACAAACCTGAATATTTTTTTTGAGGGGCCCCAGATTGGCCCCGTTTGGCCCCAGAAATACCTTTCTCTGTTACTCTACTGTGTTTCTCTAAAAAGTTGTTTTAACCTCTATTCCTGTGAAACTTTTTTATTTTTTTTTTTTCCTTGGCCCCACGTCCCAGTGTTATTTTATTTATACAATATACTTGCTACGTGGACCTTTATAAAGACAAACTTTTCCATATCTCTTTATCTAAAGTAGGGTGAGTAGATCGAGGTAAAAATATAGATGAGGGTTAGGAAAAATAAAGAAAAATACACCGATTGACCTTAAAGGTAAGTACAGTAGAATTTTGAGGGATCTATTTCTCTAATAATTTTCTAAGTTTATGAGATAGACTGTTCTCTTTAAAGCACGATTCTTCTAGCTTCTTTTTTATAATGTTCCTTGCCTAAAGTAGGTCTTAACCTAAAATTTTGCTTGCAATCGTTTATATTTTACGAGTATGTAAAATCTACTCATATAAATTTTATGAAAGAAAATTAGTCAAAAACATATTATGTTAAAAGAAAATAAAGTTTGAGCCCTATAATATTGAGAAATAGTTACTTTTGTGTGGCTGTTATTGTTTTCAAACTTACCGAAGGTTACGGAAGCTATGTGATCGTTCTGATAAAAAAAAAATAAAAAAATAAAAAAAATTAAGTTTCCGATTTCAAGTCAGAAATCCGTTTGACACAACATCAGGTAAATGTTTTGATCCTGTTTTTTAAAATAAAATAAATGTTTCGTCTGTCAGTCTGCTGGTCTTTTTATCACTTTAACTAAATTTTTGCTAATCAACATAACCTTAAAAAATCGGGTACGTGGTACCTCACTTCAGAGGCCACTAAAGTGGCCTCTCCTGCTGTTTCGCAGCAGGAGGGAGCAGCATTGGACGTGGTCAGTACTTGGATGGGTGACCGTTCTAAACTAACTGATTTATTATCATTCTTTAAAAAACCTTTAAAAATTTTTAATTCCTATATTTTTTTTAATTATTTGAAATTTGGCGGTATTTTGACAAATCTAAACAAACTTTGACGTCATCAAAATTGTCGCACTAATAAATAATTATATTCACTTATAACTTTTAAACTAATTAATAGAGTTTTATCGGTTTTTTTTTAATATTTGTTCTTTAATTTTTTCCGGTTCCAACGATATGCTATA
>KZ651185.1:238698-252706 GCA_001010745.2 Gerris buenoi | reverse complement strand
AAGGTATTTATTTATAGTAAACTTTTAAAAAGATGCATAAGTACAAGAACTTCCCAGACTATTTCAATCGAAACTCTGATAGTCATCATCATAAGTATAGTTCTGCAAAGATTTTACAAGATCACGGTACCTCTAGCAAGTTCAAGGTTTTTAAGTATTTAATAATTTTAGTTATGTGAATATTCTAAATTTCCTTTAAATCATAATAGAAGTATTGTACCACCTAAGGTCATGGCATATGAGATCCCCATGTTATAGAATCTTGACATAGCACAATTTCTACCCGTTCAAAAAATAATTGGAATTAAACAAAAAAAAAAAAAAAAAAATCACACAGTTATAAAGAATTTTTCAAAAAATCTATTTTTTGAAAAAGGATTTTTCTAAACAGCTACTGCACTACAAAAGTGATCACAATATATAGCGTAACCCAATATACTTTTTTTCTCTTTTTTTTTTTTTCATATTTTAGTTCTTGCTAAGTGTTTGATCGTTCACTTTTACTTCCTGAGTTTCAATTTAAGGGGTGAGTGGATGAAGTGGTTATATTGAAACTTGTTTACATTTTGATAGAGAAACTTGTTCAAGAATTTGGGGGTACCATAATTTTTAGTAATACTTAAAGGACCTATTTTGTTTAAGTGGACCTATTGGCTAGTGAGCTAGCCTAAGAAAGAATACGCCATTCCTGCTTGCTATAGAAAACAGAAATGTGCCACGAAAACTATATTTTAATTATTTATGATTTAATATAAAAGTTTTTTTTTTTTATTAAATTCTGTGTGAAATATTCCTTTTATTCTCAAAACTTTATAGATTTTTAATTTTCCAATAGTTCATTATTGTTTTTTTGAATATATTCCTGTCATTTTGCAACTCTGTACGACCAGAAATCCAGTTCTAAATCTCTTCACAAATATATAACTTGTTGAACATGTTCTTCTAACTTTTGAACTTAATGTAAAAGTTTTATTCTATGTGAGATTGATCCTACTTGACATGGCTCACTAATGGCTTTTGAATCACTTTAAATGGATCCCACTTAGTTTCTAACTTCTAAACACTTCTGCGCCATCCACTTCCCAAAAAAAAAGAAAAACCAAAAAACTTTTTATTAGTTTTCAAAAAGTTGTTTAAATCTTTTTCTCTTAAAACTTTTAGATCATATTAACTGAATCTAAAGTATTACTATCTTTTTTAAATTTAGTTTTTTAAAGAGTAAAATAAAAGTTTATCGTTGATTTGAACAAAAAATAGAATGGTTACTTTCTATATTCTGCCGTTACCTTTTTTTGTGTGCAAAACGTCTTTCGTTCGCCACTTAGCATAATTTTTTGGGGGGGGGGTTAAAAAAAATAAAAAAATTCTGAGCACAACTACCGTTTAAAACTTGGTTTAAAAATGGTTTGGCTTCGCTAAGTTTATGAATTACATACTTTAAAATCTACTCGACGATGCACAAATCACTTGCGTATGACCCTTTCTATAAAGGACTTTTTCTTTTTTCGGTCGCGCTGAGTAAATTTCAAGATCTCCTCCCACGATTATGTAAGCGCACAAACACGCTTAGCAGCAGATGAATTTGCCTCTTGGCGTCCAAACCCTTAAGCCACGAGATATAATGAAATATTTGTCAACAAAAGTGTTGCACCGGTAATTTAAGCGGGAGTTTAGTATGGAAGTCATTTTACAGACTTTTCACGCCAAATAATAGGAGGAAGAAATTTCTCAGATCATCTTTTCTCTTGTTTGTGAGGATGACAAATAGTAATTAATGGATTTAATAAAAGTGTTTTTTCTTTTTCTTTTTATCGAAGAGATTATACATAAGAGATAAATGTATATTAAAAACTATGTTCCTTTCAAGAAATTCTTCTAGTTTTGATTGTAGAGTCTGCCTTTTGATACATAAGTCGTAAAAATATATTAATTTACAGGAAGGATAAAATATAATTTAGGATTCATCTCCTAGCCTTACATTTTCAAATATGTAATAAAATAAATAAATGATTTCCTTTTTTACTGTACAAAGCTATTAAAATTTGTTACAATTTAAATTAAAAATAAATAAGCAAAAACAACTTTCTATAACTTTGGATAAAACGTAAATTTATTTATAATAAATATATTTAAAAAGTAAAGCAGAAACGAAAATCCTTGGGTTAAGGGTCAGATATATATTTTCGTTTCTCCAGCCACCCCCTTTTTGAACCGGAATGTGGANAAAAAAAAAAAAAAAAAAAAAAAAAAAAAAAAAAAAAAAAAAAAAAAAAAAAAAACACTGTCGTCTTTTTTACACATTTATATTATTTATATTTATATTAATGAGTGATTTTTTCGTTACCTCGCCAAAAATTTTAAAACACATAAAATCAGAATATTTATGGTTGGTTTAGAGTTAGAAGCAGAATAATTTGAATGATTTTTTCTCTATACACTTTATGAATTTTAAAAAAGTGTTGAAAACATAACAAAAATACTCTGCCAATTAATGTGGCACATAGCTTCCTCGCAAAGAAAAGACCAAATAAGAAAAATAGCTCGATAAAAATAATCAAAATGTTGGAACGGCGCGGCACTGTTCTAGTAAATATTTAATAAAGTTGGAGAAGTTTAATAAACATTTGGTGGAGAAACAAAGCCTCCAACAAGCACCAATACTTTATTTAATTAACGAATATAAAACTGCAACCAAATCGTAGAAGCCGCTGTATAAACAGGTTTTTTTTTTTAAATTTTAACCCCCCTCTCAAAACTAAAAATAACACAAAATAGAATATAACAAAAATTAATCTACTATGCAAGAGCTTTTTAACGATATATATCATATAATATGTACAAAGCTATTAAAATTTGTTACAATTTAAATTAAAAATAAATAAGCAAAAACAACTTTCTATAACTTTGGATAAAACGTAAATTTATTTATAATAAATATATTTAAAAAGTAAAGCAGAAACGAAAATCCTTGGGTTAAGGGTCAGATATATATTTTCGTTTCTCCAGCCACCCCCTTTTTGAACCGGAATGTGGAAAATATATGTTTTTCATATAGCATAAGAAAAAGCCCTGTTTTTCCCGAGAAAGTATTCGTTTGACTCTCCACCCGTTAAATTATTAACAAGCGATGCGAATAATTATTTGTTTTTAGCTTTTCCTTTCCTTTTTAGGGAGGGAAGGGTACCGGGGTCTCAGGGTCTCTTCCAAAAATATGAAAAGGGAACCTTTAGGGTCTCTACTGGCTGGGAATTTCCCGAGGGACAAAGTGATCCACTGCACTACAAAAGTGATCACAATATATAGCGTAACCCAATATACTTTTTTTCTCTTTTTTTTTTTTTCATATTTTAGTTCTTGCTAAGTGTTTGATCGTTCACTTTTACTTCCTGAGTTTCAATTTAAGGGGTGAGTGGATGAAGTGGTTATATTGAAACTTGTTTACATTTTGATAGAAACTTGTTCAAGAATTTGGGGGTACCATAATTTTTAGTAATACTTAAAGGACCTATTTTGTTTAAGTGGACCTATTGGCTAGTGAACTAGCCTAAGAAAGAATACGCCATTCCTGCTTGCTATAGAAAACAGAAATGTGCCACGAAAACTATATTTTAATTATTTATGATTTAATATAAAAGTTTTTTTTTTTTATTAAATTCTGTGTGAAATATTCCTTTTATTCTCAAAACTTTATAGATTTTTAATTTTCCAATAGTTCATTATTGTTTTTTTGAATATATTCCTGTCATTTTGCAACTCTGTACGACCAGAAATCCAGTTCTAAATCTCTTCACAAATATATAACTGTGTTGAACATGTTCTTCTAACTTTTGAACTTAATGTAAAAGTTTTATTCTATGTGAGATTGATCCTGCTTGACATGGCTCACTAATGGCTTTTGAATCACTTTAAATGGATCCCACTTAGTTTCTAACTTCTAAACACTTCTGCGCCATCCACTTCCCAAAAAAAAAGAAAAACCAAAAAACTTTTTATTAGTTTTCAAAAAGTTGTTTAAATCTTTTTCTCTTAAAACTTTTAGATCATATTAACTGAATCTAAAGTATTACTATCTTTTTTAAATTTAGTTTTTTAAAGAGTAAAATAAAAGTTTATCGTTGATTTGAACAAAAAATAGAATGGTTACTTTCTATATTCTGCCGTTACCTTTTTTTGTGTGCAAAACGTCTTTCGTTCGCCACTTAGCATAATTTTTTGGGGGGGGGGTTAAAAAAAATAAAAAAATTCTGAGCACAACTACCGTTTAAAACTTGGTTTAAAAATGGTTTGGCTTCGCTAAGTTTATGAATTACATACTTTAAAATCTACTCGACGATGCACAAATCACTTGCGTATGACCCTTTCTATGAAGGACTTTTTATTTATCGGTCGCGCTGAGTAAATTTCAAGATCTCCTCCCACGATTATGTAAGCGCACAAACACGCTTAGCAGCAGATGAATTTGCCTCTTGGCGTCCAANGACAGACCGACAGACAGACACGGAACCAAAAATGATCCCTCATGTCTGAAACGGATTTCTGTCTTGGAATTTTTGAAATCGGATACCTAAAATTTTTTCGTTCTTCGGAACGATCACATAGCTTCCGTTACCTTCGGTAAGCTCGGAAGCAAAATCCGTAGTTCCTATAAATTTATTTTTAGCTTTAGAAACTTTTCCTTAATCAATTTATTTTTATCTCTAAAAATATATTCCACCCTTAAATTTAAATATATACTATTATATAACACGATTATATTACAATACGCATCATATTAACGTGTTTACTTTTAATTTGTTGCAGCAGATGTTGCTACGAGTCCGCCTCAGGTTCGTGGAGGAGAGCATCCTGTTCACGCGTTCGAAGGAGATGACGTACTCTTGACGTGCATAGTCCGTTCTCTAGCTTCACACGCCGTCGTCTGGAAGAAGAAAGAAATGTCAAGATGGCGAATATTAACAGCGGCTGAGACTACAGTCACAACTGACACCAGGTTCCGCATCATTCATGACAAAGGTAACCATCAATTAATTTGTATTCATAATAATTCTAGTGCATGATTTTAGGTTTCTAAAAAATCATGGAGGACACCATCTGTAGGATTGTCTCGGACTGTGGATCGTCCACACTACTAATAGATCGTTTGCTAATCGTTTATCGTACGGTCTAAACAATCAGTTATGGATAAGCATAATCAAGCACCTACCGGTTTATACAGCATGTGCAATATGTAGAAATGGCAATTGTTTTACCTGTCAAGAGTTACACATTCTATAATGACCAATTTAAATTATTTTTATTTAAATGTTTAAATTATAATGTTTTATTCACTATTAAAAAACCGATTAACAGAACATTTACACGTCTATTCAAATTGATCATTAGAGATATCGAATCTGAGATATCGATTTTCACAATTTAATTTCAGGCGTTCAAGTGCTTTAATCGCACTCTGTGATAATTTGTCAATATAATCAACATTTAAAATTCGAGTTACGTTTATTTGTTTCATAAAAGCATTTCAGTTTCTTTATTTGGTCAAAAGTAAATTTTAAAGACTATATAACTACAATTTAGAGGTCTGAATGAAATAATAATGCTCAAATTTGTGAAATTTCGACTCTTTCTAATTCTCAACTTATTTGAGAAAATCTCTACATAATAG
Organism: Gerris buenoi; assembly: GCA_001010745.2. Classification (NCBI taxonomy): domain Eukaryota; kingdom Metazoa; phylum Arthropoda; class Insecta; order Hemiptera; family Gerridae; genus Gerris; species Gerris buenoi. The sequence continues at coordinate 247,044 of KZ651185.1, read as the reverse complement.
AGTGAAAAATATAGGATCTTATTTACTTTGTTAAATAAGTTAAATACGCACTCCTGCGTGAGTTGTCTGCATTCCACTATTGTTTAAATTGCCGTAATTTCTTAATCAAACTCTACTTACTCTATTGGGAGTTTGTAGAAGCAGTTAAAAAAGTCTTAAATCTTTCCTAAGTAACAGAAGTTCCCTAATAGTAGGACATTTCAATATTTTTCGAACTATATCGAACTGAATTTATGGCGACTTAAAAATTTAAGGATAAAGAAAACGATCAATTTGAGCTTAAATTAGTTGTGAATTCGTAAATTAAGTACTAATAGGTTTTTATGTTGCTTTTCTTGCTCTTTTATGGCTCTAACTATTTTTGGTTTGTAGTTGCACGTGATGAAATTCAATTAGAAAGAAATAAATGGAACAATGCTATGTGTATTTACTTTTATTTGATCCTTCCTTATCTTTATTTATTTTACTAAATTTGCAGTCCAAGAAACACATTTTTGGGACCTCAAAATGTGTAAATCCATCAAAATTTAAAAAAATCAAATTTTCGCGTCATCACAATACTTTCTCTTTTTACGAGAAAGTAAAAGTACTAGTGTTTATTTATTTATTCAATCTATTTTTCGCTTTGAATTGAACAGTTTCCATTATAACGTAGGCTCCTAGGGCGTTTCATAATAAACATTTTTGTACTTCATTACCTTCATTACCTTCTCTGTCTTTTTAATCTTTTTTTATTTTTAAAAAATATATTTAATTCAGACGTAGATATATGGTATGCAGTTTTAATAAAGAGCTTCTTCTTTAAAAGCAAATTCTTTTTTAAAAGCTTCTAAATTTTGAATTTTACTGCAGAAAAAAAATGTTAATAAATAATAATCATACAAATTTTAAATATGTATTACAAAGTGTATAAACTAAATATATATTATGTGCGTGTATAAATATTTAATAAAATGTTATTCAAATAAAATTTTAATTTATTTTGTTTGTTCTTTTCTAAAGAATTTTTGTTTTTTACATAAATATTAAATGTTATATTTTAAATGAATAACTTATATAGACAATATATGCTTCTTATAAATTATGTACCAATATACGTGGCCTTTATTGGCTGTAACAGTTTAACAGAAGGGGTAGATTTATATATACTTTTATATAAATATATTTGCAACAAATCTATTTCCTATAAATGGAACTGACCTTAAAAAATGATATATCCTTTTTTTTTCTTTGATTGAAGCCTTAAACATCACTTTATCATATTTAAGAAATATATTGTATTAGTTTAAGATATTACAGGTTTATATATCAAAAGTCAAAATGAGTGGAAGTGAAAAAGTATAAAGAGGGAAGTGCGTAGAAAATTGAACTAAAAAAAATGGTGGAAGATGAATTGAAATGAAAAATATGGGGGGGGGGGTGAAGGTTGAGAGAACCGTACTAATAGAGTGCTCAAAAAAACTCTTACTACATCTCCCGCCAAAAAAAAGGCAAAAAAAGAAACCGCAGCTGGTAGCATGGGAAGAAAAATCTCTGCTATTTCCTGCCTACTTACTTACGGCATGGTGGGTTTTCCCCCCTATTGGCTCTTAGTAGTGGTGGGAAATGGAAAAAATAAAAGCCTAAAGGCCAGAGATAAGAGATAAGGTTGAAGTAGCAGAACTTCAAGTCAACTCTGGCTTATGAAAACCGAGTAAAAAGGCCAAATGATTTTTTAGTATTATTTTCTTTTCTTTTCTAAATAACTTGGGTTCGATTTTCAGAACCTTAACTTTTATTCGATAGCGTGTCAAATTTTGACTTACACTAAGAAGGAGCATATACTTGTATTAGCTGTGATATCTGCCGCTATTTGAACTTTAATAGTTTAACACTGGGCGTTTTGAATGTACCGGCGACGTTTATGTGACGTCCAAAGTGGAAATGTATAGCACACAATGAAAGTTTTCACTCACTGAAATGTCACCATTGCACGCAACAGTGACAATTGTCGCCCCGTATGAAACCACCCTAACACTAAATAATTTTGGAATATTTTGCCTATTGAGCAGATTTGCGCACCAATTATATATCTCTTTTGTAAGACAATTAATTTCTACTTACTTGAATTTATTATCTGCCGTAATTTTGGGAATATTAATTGGTTATGAAAACTCCCACTCCCTTATGTCCGATGTTTTTTTTGTTTTTTTTAAATTAATTGAATAAAAAAAATATAAAAATGAAATTGGAATTGGAATTCATTTAAGAACAACATTTTTTCCTTTAGAGTTAAGAAATAGTATACTTGAAGCTAAATTGAAATTATACATTTTTTTATACTGAAAATAATTTAAAAAATACGTTTTTTTTCCTCTAATTTTACTTTTTGTTAACAAAACGAAAAGAGGGTAATGTTTCGAACTAAAAAGATTTTTTTCTCTCTAAATAGACAGGATTTTATCAGGATCTTTTATTCAATACAGATAGTGCCCAATTAAACATCGGTACTATAATTTTAAGGGGTAACTACTTTTCAATTGGGCAGTCCTTTATAAATGGGTGGGAGGGAAATAAACCCCTAATGTAAGGGACAATTATTTATTTTATCTCTAGAAGGGAGAAAAAGAGAACTTTTCTTCCTGGTTTATAGGTATAGGGAGGAAAGTTACTTATTGTACCCTTTAAGGTTGAACACATATTAGGGAATCATGAACTCACATGACTCATGACTATTCTTACGCTTTTAGGTTGAAAAGGACTATTCTTGATGATGAACTCTCATGACTATTCTTACCCTTTTAGGTTGAAAAGGTCTATTGTTGATGATGAACTCTCATGACTATTCTTACCCTTTTAGGTTGAAAAGGACTATTCTTGACGATGAACTCTCATGACTATTCTTGATGAGGTTCTCCATTTGCAAATGCTTTCTTGTATTTTTTTTTAATTGGAATAATTTTGCTTAATGAAAATAAAATTCAACTTTTTTAATGAACTTTAATGATATGAGTAGTATTATACATTTATTTTAAGTTTACCTCTAAAATATTTCATTTTTGAAGTTCATTCATCACTTATTGAAGATTTTAAAACAAAAATATGTGGCTTAATTTTCCCAATTTAATTTCTATTTGTAGAATGACAGGTACTTTCGGTAGTTATTCTAAAATTTAAACATTCTGTTCAGGTTTTTTAAAAATGAACTTTATTGATGAAACCAGAATATTTTTAGTACAGACACTCGATAATGTTCTAGAAATTACTGATTGGTTATTTTACAATCTAGACAATTTGAATTTGTGGCAGAGTAAACATTTGACTGAATATTGGCAGTAATTAGTCGAAACTAGCGTATTCAAGTGAGTTAAATATACTCACGTCGATAACGCTTTCAACAGCGAAAATGGCCGAAGATTGATTACTCAATAAATAAATTATATTTGCGATAGGAAACATTTTTGTTGGTTTACCAGGCTTATCGTTCGTTTCCATATTAAGCTGGGTTTTAATATTCAATCCAAATTGAATTTAGTTTTGATAAAAAATGTTGGATATTTCTAGACGAATTTACTAAACTGGTTGGATGTTTTTTTTTTTACAACAAACTTCAGAATTATACTTTCCCACACAGGTATTATGTACAAAGAGAATGTATTGCAATGGTACCTAAATTATATTTTGATGGATTTACACTTTTTGAAATCCCTTGAATGAAATATAAGTTGTTTTTAAAAAATTTCTGTCGTCGATGAAATTTGTCTAAAATTTCAATAACATCATATATGTTCAGAACAAAGTTTTTTTTTTTTAGTTGAAATACAAACTAATAAATGATTGGTTGTTTCGACCGCAATTGGTACCACTTCATACTTATGACTAGAGAGGTTTATAGAAAGTAACACAACAATATTGTCACCACAATTTTTTATTAATAACACTTTCCTGAAAAAAAAAAAAGCTTCAGGCAAAAATGTCCTTTTTTGGAGTATTTGTGGGTGCTGAATCCAAATCTGAAGTCAAAATTTCCCTCATACATACAGTTTTCCTGGAAAGCGCGCTTTAAGTTCGGAAAAATGGTTTATGGTTGACATTTTAAAGTTTTTTATAAAGTCTAATTTCCAATTGTCTCTCATGTGTGTGGGAGTACATAATTGGTATTAAATATACATATGACATAAATTTAATAACTAATAATTGACTAGTAATACACCCTTATAAATTATATGTAGATGATAATTTGATGGCTGTAGAGGCGTAAGGATAATAATTTGTAGATCAAATATACATTCCGAGACGTTTCGACTTTATTTTAAAGTCATCATTCAGTCATTTCATTACAAACTTTTCCAATAAAACTTCAGCTTGTAGTCGGTATAACAATTTATAAATGTGTCTCCATTGGAGAGAGTCAAATTAAAGTTTTCATCAGTCATTACAATATACTATTGTAGTCAGTTCAAATATTAAAAAAAAATATTTATAATTTTAACATGGACGATACTAACATTAACAATAAATAAAATAAATTATGTGACTGTTACAGTTTGTAATGAAATGATTGAAGATGACTTTAAAATAAAGTCGAAACGTCTCGGAATGTATATTTGATCTACAAATTATTATCCTTACACCTCTACAGCCATCAAATTATCATCTTCATATACATATGACTTTCTAGCATAGTTGTCAAAACTAGATTTTTATGACCGTTTTTCGATATTTTTTGCCATGATTTATAGTGCTTAGCAATGCCTGTACTTCATTATTGCTTATGTCACTTATTATTATCAAACTGTGTTGACAATATTTTTGTGTTTTTATTAACCTCTCTGGTAATACGTTATTATACAGGTTTTCTGCAGTTTTTCCATCTGGACTACAAAATCTTGCAGAAATACGAATTTTTAAGTGGGTTTCTCAAATAAACATAATAGGTAGTAAAATTCTGTGTTCATAAGATACAGGGCGTTAAAGTTTTGATACCAATTACCAAAATGTATACCACTGGTTAACTTATAATCTTGATATTATTTACTCTTAGGACTCTTCTTCCATATTAGTTGTATACAAAATTTTGTTTGAATGTATTTGATAGTCCTAATGTAAAAAAAAAAAAAAAATAAAAAAATAAACTGTAAGACATTAAAATAAGTTTTTCTACAAGATTTTAAGTTCTGGCGGAAAAAACCGCGGGAGACTCTTTGTAATAGTTAGTATAAAAGGAAAGAAAAAAATGAAAAAAGGTGAGAAGGTAAGAAGTAGAAAAAAAGGAGACTTATTGATGTCGAGAAAGTTTTATGATACTTTAAAACACCCCCCCCCCCCTCCCCCTCCCTTAAAGGACTAGACTATGGATTTAAAGGTGTAAAAGTGTACTAAAAGCTGTAAGGGACATGGGACGTAAACATAAATTATGATCTTTCTGCCACTTTTTCCTACTAAATCACTTCACACCTCAGAGATGGGGAATTAATGCTTCACTCTCAAATTTAGCGAAAAACTTAAATTTTATGTAACATGATATAATATATTGGCAAATTAGCTTTAATCAGGAAGTGAAACTGATAGATAAATACTTGTAAACTAAGTCTACTAATGTGTGAAAGGAAATTTCATAGCATCCATCTACTTTAGATAACTAGCTAAAGTATGAATTGCATAGCGACCATCTACTTTTGATAACCATCTAAAGTATGTATTGCATAGCAACCATCTACTTTACAAGTGGTAATAGACTTACTATAGGTTTATACAGCTGATAAAGCGATACCCTAACCATTTATCATCCATTGCATAATGTTGTTTTATATAAGCCATTTGGTAGGCCTAGACCCTTAACGCCCGTTAAGGGTCTAGGCCTACCAAATGGCTCATATACGTGGCTCAGCAGCCGTGCTGAGCCACGGAGTTAGTTAGTTATTAGACCCTTTAGTGAAAATGTAGAGCGTAGGTGTTAGTTAGAAGTAGGTAAAACCTCTTTCCAAAGATTAACACAATTTTACTAGATCTGGTTTTATAGAAATTCATCTCATTCAAGAAGTTACGGATTCAATTCTCCGTTAGGTGACTTACCTTTATCTCCTTATAGGTGATTGAGAGTTTTACTTGGTTGCTCATTAATAAAGCCTGACGAGTCTTAGAGTTTCATGCCATAAAACAAGAGAAGACGCGATTAAATAGCGTTTTTTTACCACACAAAAAATTCGAGATTGTTGGAAAAGAGAAGTCAAGCTAACTTTTCGTAAATTACTAGTTAAAAAAATAAATAATAATAATAATAATCTGACTTAGTGATTAATGATTAATTAAGCATTTTTCTATTATATTCATATCCTGTTCGAGAAACAAACTCTTTAATTAAATTACTTTCATTTGTAGACTTATTTTTATTAAATATACTGTCGTCCATCAACTCTGCAGAGATGCCATGAAGGTGTTTGTTGTTGCACCTTCAGATTGTGGAATTCATCTGTGCTTTACATAGGTGAAAGAGGGGATAAAATGAAGTTGAGGAAGATTTGTTCCCAGCTTTGCTAGTTTGTCTGCTATTTCATTAGCGTTGATGTTCGAGTGACCTAAGGATTCAGCTGCCTCTCGCCAATGGCTGTTCGCTAGAAGTTCTAGCTTCTTTATGCTCTTGATAATTCCCTTGCAGTCTGTTTTTGCGTTAGTTTTGGATCCCTGGAAATAAATACAATCGCATAGTCTTTTCTAGATTTATATTATATATGTAGAATTAACGAGAGTACCTAAATATGAATTTTCGTTTCCAAAGATCACAATCATCAAATTTAATATGGAAGATGTGATAATAAGAAATATAACTATAAACAAAAAGATGTAAATGTACAATATTAAATTGGAAAAGAAATAATAAGAAATATAACTATAAACAAAAAGATGTAAATGTACAATATTAAATTGGAAAAGAAATACGAAAAGTGGAAAGGAAGTTATAAGGCATTTTTTTTGTTTTACCAACCAAAAGAAAAGATAAAAATACATTTTTTTTAAATAAAAAAAAGTTACTTTTTTATACAATGTTGACACCTTGTTTCTTCGTTCTTGTACAAAAGTACTCGAGCACTTTGAACTTTGTCAACACTGCGAACTTGAGATGGTTTGTGATAAACTCAAGTGTTTTTTTTTCACTTCAACTTTTAGACACTGTTGTTAAAAAAAAGAAAATTTAATAAACACAAAAAGAAAGAAGAGGCAACAGTGAATGAAATTATTCAAGTATATTATGTCAAAGAAGTAGAAAACAACTTTAAATATGTATCGCTTTATATTCATACGTATGTGTATATATNTAATATTTATTAATTACTTACTTACTACTCTACTACAAAATAATACAAAATACTTTGGCTTATTTTTAATTAAACATTATAGTCAAAATCATAGAAATGTCGATATAGAAGAATCAATGGCGGTCATCAAACTAGGCAGATAGGTTTAGATTATTAAATGAATCATTTAATTTTTATTTCAATTCAAAGATCCTTCTTAAACAGCTGAATGTATTATTTCCAAAATGCATTTTTTCATTGTCAAAAGGCGTTTATTAAATCCTAACAGATTCATTGTAGGTCGTTGATCCATTTATGGAAAAGGTTGTATTGGTTTTTCCTTCTCCCCTAGATTTGATCAAGATTTATTCTTCTCATCGCAAAATGTAATAAACCAAGACTTGAAGAACAACGGAGTATCTTTAAAATTATTAAAAGTCACAATCCGTCAAAGTTTAATACAACAAATAACAACCTTAAATTCCCTAAATAAAGACACAAGTAAATAATAATAATATTAAATACCTTACACAAGTTACCAACTCTGTGCTAGTCTCTCTGTCATGTTCATTTGTACTAAACAACTCTGTGCTAGTCTCTCTGTCATGTTCATTTGTACTAAACAACTCTGTGCTAGTCTCTCTGTCATGTGAATTGGTTAGTCGAGAAATAAGTTGCAATTGACTCTCATCGTTAACAAACCTCCGTTGAGAATGATCCCTGTAATGGGTTAGAAACATCGGGATTCACAAAATCTCTGACGCAATCTCTTCCGGAAAAATCTAGATTCATTAGCATTAGACTATTGCAGCGGAATCATACGCTACCCATTTAAATGCTAATTTAACTAAAACATTTGCTTTCTCGGGGAAAAATAATATGGACAAATAGCGATTATTATGATTAAATGCGTAATTGAGGGATTTAATTCCCCGCCGGGAAGGATTATTTTTACAGCTTCAATAATAATTTTATTTGTATAGTCAAAGTTTCGAATTGTTATCTCATAAAGTGTTTTAAATTAAAGTTAAAAATAGAAATATACACATATATTAATATTAATATATATATA
>KZ651185.1:196180-218829 GCA_001010745.2 Gerris buenoi | reverse complement strand
ATATTATATATATTTATATATATGTTCATAGGTGGGGACATTAAATATTCAAGAGGTTCTGGGGCTGAGTTAAAACTAAAGGGGGGATCCTTGGGTTTCAAAATTTTTACAGCTGCCTGTTAAATGTAGGCATAAAAATATTAATCTCTCGAATAGCCCTGGTGATGACCTTTCAACCTTTATACCTGGAATCGTTAAATTTCAAACTCAAAATTAATACACATTGTTATAATAATCTTATAATGATAATTTTCATCCCACCTATGTCACGAATTATATCCATGGTGATTCGTTTCTATATAAAATAACATATTTGAATAAACTGGAAATCTCATGCCCCAGAACCTACTGAAGCCCTAAATGGAGATGAGTTCGAAAGATGTAATGCTATTAAGTATCTCGGCTCAGTGGTAATATGAAATGTGATAACAACTGTACTGAGGAAATAAAGGCGAGATTAACAGATGATAACAAATATGTTAATATTTACCTGCTACCAGTCTCTCAAAGCTCGAATAGAAGCAAAAATACTAATATCTTCTTACTCTACAGTAGACCGATCTTTAAGGTTCCATGTTTCAGAAGTATAAAGGCCTCCACATACACGATCAAACATTGTGCGCTAAATGTTTGCGCAATAATTTTCTGCAAACCTGATGTCGGACAAATTTAGGCCATGTACATCAAACATCATGTTTCCGCAAACATAACAGCCATACTCGTTCAAAATGTTTTACAGTATATAAGGGCCTAAGTTAGCTTTTGAAGCATGGACCTTTCTTACTACAGATGGAGAAATGCTCAGACGATGGAAAAGGAAGATCCTGAGAAAAATATTCGGCGCTGCTTGCACTAATGGAATATAAAGAATCAGGACTGATTCTGAACTATAACATCTCTATAAATAGCCTTATAAATGAGATTAAGGCAGGAAGATTAAGATGGCTGGGCCACGTTTATCGAATGTCAGTAGAAAGATGCTCACGAAGGGTGTTCTATGGTCAACGAGGTAGAAGAATTTGTGGTAGGGTGAGGAAATGATGAGGACAACATATTATAGAGAGTACTTAAGAAAGCTCTGATACGGTAGCTTCAGAAGGGGAGCTCTAGACAGTGAAGATTGGGTGTGGTATTAAGCAGGCCAGAGGAGCTCTAGACAGGATGTAGCGCCATGCGGTAATTAAGTAAGCTTGTAACGGACTGTAACTGTTTTATGAGTATATTAAACCCATTTGGTTTGAATTTATTGATGAAATTAAAATGCTTACCTTACTTCCTTGTCGCTGCTACCCATACATTAGCCTTTCATTTACCTATCCATTCATCTCTGTTCTCCGCCTTCTTTCAACTCACAAACTGTGAAGGTTAGTTTTTCTGGATTCTTAAAAGATCAGCTTATCTTAAAACACAATTAAAATAAAATTTGATGGAATTCGTAAAGACTTGATTTGATAATAATGTACCAACAAAGCTTGACGTAGAAGAAAGTATATTAAATAATGTTTTATAGTGTTTACACATTCTACCCGGCACTCATTTGCCAACATTTTAAGCAATACTTACAGCAACCCTCTCAAATTGACTCGAAGGCTCAATTTGGCAATCTTCACCAATTCAAATTTAATAAGGGTTTTGATTAGTGTGATTCAGCTTTATGTATTTGCCCATAACGAAAACTAGCACAGTACTAAATAATTCTAAGACTGCTGCTCAAATAATCCATTAGTTTTATACTAGTATATGGTCCCAATGGTTAATCTTGGACAACATTTTCGTCTTGTTCCCAATAATTTTAAAACTAAGACTTAAAATAATTTTTTAGTAGGTGAATGCCATGAGATAAGATCAGTGAACATCAAAAGTTCAACCTTTAATATAAAAATAAGTAAGATTAAAATAATAAATAAAACTCACCCTCTCCATCGTATCTCGGTTTTTCTCCGAAGAAAATTCACTCGAGTAAAACTGACTGACCCCCCCCCCCTCCCATCACACCTAAATAAAATTTAATAAGAAATGGGATTTTAAATATTCAGTGAAGCTTTTCGTGATAAAAGAGGAAAGAGTAGGATTTAAAGGCGACTCGAGTAAGGGAGCCGATGAAATTTACAGCGAACCAGACCCTGAAATTAGATAGCAGCAGTTTTGTAAAATGTAAAATTTAGTGAAAGAGGTTAGCGTTGCAAAATTACCTTGTAGTAGGGGCTTAGGTGGGGTCGAAATATTTCACTTTGGGACTGAAATCTTTAAGGGTCGGGCTTCTAAGAAAGATTACCCCCGAATAACCCGAGAGTTATTACGATAATTGTATGAAAATCTTGGAGCTGCCCTAACTCGTTAAATTTAGTATACAATGTCAGATCACGGTCGGTGGAAATAGATTTTCAGGTATTCCTAATTACTAGGTTAGTTCTCTTATAAATATTTTTTCTTGAGATCTATGTCTTAAATCAGAGATTACTCCAAGAATTTGTTGTATTATGTATTTATATTAAAATATATTTGTTTCTACAAAAACTAAATGGATTGCAATACCTTAACGTACTTTATTGATTTTATGCTTTTACAAGCCATTATTCTCTAATTTGATTAATTGTTGTTTTGATTTTTTACATGATTTAAACTAAGTTAAGCAAAAGTTAAAGAGCGCACACGGTTGAAATTAATCTTGTAGCATCTGCGTCTACTTCTGGTCTACTTTCGACAAATCAAAGTTCATGAAAATGAAGTGATTGAATTTTAAGGTATTGATGTAAATAAATGTATGTTTGAACGCAAGTTAAAGAGAAATAAATGGAGCAGAAGGTTGAAAATGGGACTAACAATGGGCTAATTATTATGACCTACCACACAAATTTCATTAATGTAGGAAGTGTAATTTTTGGAATATGTTGGTTCGCAAAATATGAGTGACAGACTGACAGACAGACACGGAACCAAAAATTTTCCCTGATGTCTAAGACGGATTTCTGTATTGAAATTTTTGAAATCGGTCACATTTCTTGCATTACCTTCGGTAAGCTCGGAAGCAAAATAAAAGGAGCAGAAACAAAATAATAAATTAATATCCTACAGTAACCAATACTCCTGGCGAACCTAATGACAGTTCCTCTTCTCCAGATATTATGTCACCATGATGTGCATTTCGATACAATGAAAAATATTCGGGACACTTTTAGTAGGATTATGTCAAATTTAATTTTACATAAAGAATATTTTTCGCTTGGACCGATGAAACAGGTCACCCAGGGGTATCCAACTCCAGTATTCTAGAGGTATAAGACCACTAGCGCTGATCGAGCTGTTTGGCGGTTAAAATTGTAAAATACTTATGATCTTTTGACATTTCTCGAATTCAAAGATATAAACAAATACTGGTTGTCAGACATTTGTTCTATTATGTAAATAAAGAAAAACATGCGCGATTGCTTCGAGTGCAAGAAATCTCGGGTTCGAATCTGGCAAACTAACAAATTATTATTGCTCCCGAGCTTACCGAAGGTAACGGAAGCATTGTGTTCACTTTTGAGAACGAAAAACTTTTATGTCTCCGATTCTAAAAATTCCAAGACAGAAATCCGTTTCAGACATCAGGGAACATTTTTGTTTCGTGTCTGTCGGTCTGTGTGTCCGCGAATTTTGAAACTTCTGACGATAACTTGAGTAATTCATGACCGATTTTGATGAAATTTGGTAGACATGTACATTTTACCAATGTCCAGCACGAGTTCATTGGACAACGTTATCCGTCTAAGCGTTTACGCGTAACGCTCACGTAAACGTGAACTTCAAATTTAAAAATAGAATTTTAGGCCAGGAAAAAAATTATACTTCATCTATTCAATGAGACAAACATTTTTTTTTAAATACAATTTTTTAGAAATACCATCAGCAACACCGCTATGATGTGTTAAAGATCGCTAAAACTTTTAATATTTTTTAGACAATAAACAATATTACAATAAAGTAATATAACAATAATGTTAATGTAAATATAACAATAAAGTACATGATAGGATGCGAGGAAGCTATGTGCCACACTAATTGGTAGTCTATTTTATTTTTTCTTTAAATTAAGAAGCTCAAAATCTTTTGAACGGTGTAAAAGATTTAGTTACAATTTTAACCGCCATAGCACGACCAGCGGTAGTAGTCTAACACAGGTAGATAAAGAGGGGAGTTGGAAATCTTTCCGTTTAAGGATTCTGTGAACGCTGAGGACACCCATCAATCAAGTTCACCAAATCTCGGGGACTTTTAGCAAGTTGAACAGTAACATCAACGAACAATTGTGTTTTGTTTCAAAACAACGGGATTTTTTTTTCGCTCCAAAAAAATCGATGTCTAAAGATAATGATTTTACTTATTAGACCTTTCTATCACCCAAATACAATTTTTTCTAAAGTTATTTTTACGCGCAGGAAAACTTAATGGAATATTGTTGCATATTTTCCTCAACTTTTCAATAAATACAAAAAAAATTTCTTTTGGTTAAAAAGTATATCTTTCACTTTATAGACAATCCGAGAAGATTCTGTTTATATATAATATATAATACATATATGAAATAAAGAAGATGAACGTACAAGGAAGACACGAGTACCACCATTAGCATTTTTCTTTTGATCTTTTTTTACAAATACACTGTTTTTTACTTCGAGGAAAAACTTCTTGTATTCTTCTATATTTATTTAATTTGTTCATCACATAAAAAAAAGATAAAGAATCGAAAGAAGAAAAATCGATGAAAAATATCTTATTACTTTTTCATGAGGAAATTATTTCTTGATTTAGTTAATACCAATTTTCCTTAAGAAAAACATAAAAATAAACTTAAATTTATAGAATTCCTCGAAAGGAATCTTTTGATAAACTAAGTTATAAATATTTAATTCGTTGGTATGTAATTGAATAGAAAACTTGAAACGACTCAATTAAGAAAAAAAGGCATAACGAGTATTTTCCTAATATTTGATATACAAGAACGTTTTCCTAATATTTTCTTCCATGTTCTATTTTATCATTTTAGTTCTAACATTTTTTTAATGTTTAGGTTTTTTTGCGTTACATTTTTTTCCAAAGTCCGGTGGTTTTTGAGCCTTATATTTTTATACATTAGGTAAACATTTTTCTATTTTTTTTCCGGTACACCATTTTATCACAAAAAAATAAGTTTTGAAATATACCCCTTTTTATGCTTTTAATATTTATGGTTGAGTTATTTTCGTAGTTGGGGGGTTTTGAAACTGTGGGTTCCGAAGTCTATGTCCGAATTCTTCTTTTTGAGGTACTGCCTGAAAATGAAAAATAATCTAGGTTTGGTCGTAATATGTTTGAATAAACCTAAGTTTGTTTTCAAAAAACTATAATATAGAAAACTAAATAAACTCATATATTACGAGTTTATAATACACGTATAAAAAGATTTTTAAAATCCCAAAATATTTTAAGCTCTCGCTGTAGCTGATGTTAATTGAAGTACAAGAACGTTTTCCTAATATTTTCTTCCATGTTCTATTTTATCATTTTAGTTCTAACATTTTTTTAATGTTTAGGTTTTTTTGCGTTACATTTTTTTCCAAAGTCCGGTGGTTTTTGAGCCTTATAGTTTTATACATTAGGTAAACATTTTTCTATTTTTTTTTCCGGTACACCATTTTATCACAAAAAAATAAGTTTTGAAATATACCCCTTTTTATGCTTTTAATATTTATGGTTGAGTTATTTTCGTAGTTGGGGGGTTTTGAAACTGTGGGTTCCGAAGTCTATGTCCGAATTCTTCTTTTTGAGGTACTGCCTGAAAATGAAAAATAATCTAGGTTTGGTCGTAATATGTTTGAATAAACCTAAGTTTGTTTTCAAAAAACTATAATATAGAAAACTAAATAAACTCATATATTACGAGTTTATAATTCACGTATAAAAAGATTTTTAAAATCCCAAAATATTTTAAGCTCTCGCTGTAGCTGATGTTAATTGAAGGGTGTGAAATATATTCAAAGCATACTTGTTTTAATACCTTTAAAATTACATATTTTGTTGTATTAACTGCATATAAGAGTGCCTTGGTAGAGGTAATTTTTAGAAAATTACATAAACTGTCTTTAAATTATTTGACGATATTAAAGGTGTAAATGCTATTAATGCATCGCATAAAGAACTCGTAGAAACTTTCAAACCCTTAATCTACCTGAATATTAATAAAGAAAAAACTTTTAATTTTTTTCAACGCCCTCATTGTGGCCACATTCGTTTTTGAAAGGTCGGCAACATTTTTTTTTTTTTTTTAATAANTTAAAAGCTCCAGGTTCTTATTTTTAAGGTAAAAGAACCAACCCGATAATTGAATTTTAATATTATAAACATCAGTTTAAAACAGCTGTATATTAATTGAAAGAGATTAAATAAGTAAAAGGTTGATACGATGGCATGGTGCATTCGGCGCTGGACCAATCCCTCTAAAAAAAAAAAAAATAAGGTGGCTATCCCTATTTAAAAAACTAAATAAGAAAGAACCCTTAAAAAAATAAATGGGGCGGCCATGGTGGATCAAAATGAAAAAGAAGTTTACCTTCATGTGAAGAGTTCGAGGGCAGTTTCTTTTTACATTTAAGTTGAAAGATAGTGCAAAAAAATTATGACTTGTGCTTTTCAAACTCTTTCTTTGAACCAAAAAAAAAGAGAAAATTGTCCAAACTAAGTTAATGTGTAGGCATGGAGGTTCAGTCTCACAGCCGAAGCCGCCGTCTGCCTGGTCAGAGCATGAAGTACCTCCGAAGGCAAAAACAATCAACCTGACAAATTTATAATATTTCCTGATAACGAAATTAAACTTATACTAAAATCTAATGTAGGAAGAAGTAGGATTTTCAACGGCAATATCAATTTCAAACCAAAACAATTGTTGTCAATTGACAATTGAACCCAATTATAAACTGTTCCATGTTAGTAATTCTTGACACAAATACTAGCGAAGAGATAAGGCTGTCTCTATCGCTGTCTGTATATGTGACAAGATCAATGTTCCTAATGTGAAGGCAGATTTGTATTGATTGCACAGAGCTCCTTCGGATGAGCACAATTGCGTCTTTTAAATGAAACTACGGACTATAAAAAACATGCCGTCTTTATGATTTATAATTTCGCCAAGTTAAATTGTATCTAAAGAATTACTGAACACTGAGCAGCTCTGCTACAACGTAGAGAACGTTTCTAGATTCAAATCTGTGTCTCTCATGCAACTGTCTCGGGTGATGATAGTTAAGGAGGCAGAAGGCCTGTTGCATCGGCATAATTAGATTTGACAACCAGCGAAGCTTTAATAAGAATGAGAGCGATGGCTGCCAAATCTAATTAAAGAAGCAGGAGAAAATTCCTACTCAAGAAGTCAAGCAACTAGGCAGTACTCATATTGATTTTTCAAGAAATACTCATTCCAGACTTTCCAAAGTAATAAAATGTTAAAGTACAAAAATAGAAACTAAAATTTAAAAGACTACGGGGCTCTGCCCCCTACTCGCTTCGCTCGTCAACCCCCCAAAAGCGGCCGCTATGGGCGGCTTTTCAAAGTGTAAGTCCGCTGTCCGCTTTAATAGTTTTTGCACATAATTAAAAATAAATATGTTACCTTCGGAGGTATATTATTAAAAGTATGATAATTAGGGTTTTTTTTATCCAATAAAAATATAAAGCCAAAGGTTTGAAATTAGATTTATGTAACGAAGTTGTGTAACAGAAGTCGTTATTATATCTATTTAAAGACCAGCAAATCTAAACAAACATTTATTTTTATTGGAATAATGTGGTTGAACTTGTTTGTGAACTGCTTGAACTGAACTTGTTTGTTTACAAAACGTTTTTAATAATATAGATAGATATAATTAGGTTATTAGTTATAATCGTGTGGTGTACTTATTTGCTAGTTAGTTTTTTCCTAATTTTTCATCCATTTGTTTTAAATTTCTTTTTTTCTCAATATTGTCTGCAATGGAAGCTATGTGATCGTTCTGAAGGGTGAAAATAACTATGTCTCCGATTTAAAAAACTCCAAGACAGAAATCCGTTACAATCATTAGGAAACACTTTTGTTTCCGTGTCTGTCTGTCGGTTTGTCGTTCAATTTTTGTGAACCACAATATCTAGTTCGTTTCCCAGAAGAGTTCGATGTATTTTACCCATAAAACCGCTTTAGTTACTGTTATAAGTGGCATAGCTTAATATCTACGATTCGGAATGGGAAAAGGTTTATCTTGTACATGTCAATATTATGAATCTGGTACTATTTTTATTTAAACAAATCTCGAATTTGTCATTATTTCCTCTTTCGGTTTATTCTTAGTAGACTTTAAAAAGCTTTGAACGTTATTATGCGAGACAATATAATCAAAAGACTTTAAACAGTGCAATTTGAACAGTTCTAAAGTTAATTAAATATCAGTTTATTTCTACAATGGGGATTTCAAGTTAACTTTAATTCAAGAGTATTAAGTCCGTAATTAGTACCGATGGTAAGAAGTAATTAGAAGGATCTTAGTCTTTAGCTTTAATAATACGCCGAAAATTTTGGCCAAAAGTGCAAACAAGTTTAAGAGAGACGTTTTATGAGGAGTTTTCCTGGCTATCGGGAGTCGATTAATAGAGGAGAATTGTATTGCGAGAAAACTTTAGAGGAGAAAAGTTATTTTCTAAGACTTTAACCGACATCTTATCGGCAGGAGAGCTTAGTCCAGGGGAAAAGTTAGTTAAGTAGAAAGAGGAAATTAATTTCTAAGTAGGAAAAGCATTTTCTTCAATGGTTTTTGGGGAAGAGAAAAATAAAAAAAATTTAAGGATAAGAAATGTTTACCAAAAAAAAGAAGGAAGTTCGAAACTAAAAACCACAGTTTCTTTGTATTGAAAAAAAATGTTTTAGAATTATGTTGGTGTAGAAAATATATAATGAATAGACTTAAAATGTAAAGAAAAGTCTAGAGATGGTTATTGAAGGATTTTATTTTGATTCTTCCCTCTGAGAGTGGATAGAATCGATGTAGAGATAACAAAAAAAAGACGAAAAGGCGAAAAAAGAAACGACTCTTGATGAAGGAATGGAAGGCAAACTGTAGAAAAAGGTCCTTATAGATAATGGCAAAAAAGAGTGAATTGGGAAAAAACTACTGGGGGAAAAAAGGACTTGAATTAGCAGCCTTTAGGAATCCCTTTCTATAGTTGACTCTGGGAAAACATTGTAAATAGAGTTGGATGAGGACGAGAGCCCTGTGGAACTCCAGACTTGCTGTCTTGCTAAGCACTTAAAAAGCCATGTCTTTACTCAAAATTTGGACAAAAAGCAATGTTTAAAGTAAAAAGGAGGGGGATGGAGAAAAGGAGGAAAATAAGAAGTAATTTGAAAAGATACTTAGAGAAGAAGGGGAAAGCAGAGAACAAAGAAAGCGTACCGTAACAAAAAAACACACTTAACTCTCTTCTCAAGAAAAACATCAAGAAAACTTTTTAAATATCTCATTCAGAGTTAATGATACTCGAAAGATAACTAAAAGTTAATCATAAGATGAAATATCCAAAATGTAATTTTGAAACGGAAAAGTATTGCATTATAAGATAAATATAAATTTTTATTAATTCCAGGGTTACACAATGAGTGAGCTCTTATATTAGGAATACCTCTTTTATTTATTATTTATTTTATTTTAATTTACTATTTAGGCCAAAATTTTATTATCCATTATCCATAATATTTTAAGGTTACTATCTAACAATGTTGATATTAGAAAATATGCCACTTCTAAAAATAGGTATCATAGTTTTTAACAAATTATCCTCTTTAAAGCCAAAAATGATTTTTTTAATAAAAAAAAGTTTGTTCTTGGTCAGTTGTCTGAAGGCTGTACATGGTCAGTTGTTTCAAGTCTGTTGTTGGTCAGTTGTCGGAGGCCTACTGAATGCTGTATGGGTTCTTGGTCTGTGCTCAAGAGAATAGATCTTAACTACTGATTTTAGGATACCCAATCTCCCGCATGTGGTGGTACAAAACACATGGTACAAAAAGTGAATATATGTGCAAATATAGTGTGTGTATATATATATATATATATATTATTCCAAGATTGTACCCTTTTTAATAATTTTATGTATGGTGTTGGATCCTTTAGNTATAGCTCCATAAACTTATTCATAATCTATTACTTAAAAAGTATAGATATACGTTATTATCTTTTACATACATCAGCTGGCTTAAATAACCACTGTTTAATAGGATTTATCATATTTACTTTAAAACCACCCCTTATGTATTTTCCGTTCCTATAATGTACATTAAAAAGTTTTGAATATTAAACTTTTCTGTTTTATAAATTGTTGGGAATATATATTATTACTAGAAATATAAACATTTATATTTTAGTAGAAAACCCTTAATTACGTTTTAAATATGAGAAACACGGTCACTGGACCGACTGTATTTCTATGTTGCAATAGTATAACCTCTCAGTTTAATACTCTAACTTATATAAACATAATATACGTGCATATTGTCTGAGTGTGTATGCGTGCATTTGAGCGTAGTTTGATGTATGTGTATTTATATATGTTTTATTTTTCTTCTGAGGTGAAAATGCAAAAAAAAGTTTAATACTCTTTTTGTGGGTACCACAAGATTACAAGGGTAGGAGGCGACCTCGGGACGATCTACAAAAAACCAAAATGAGAAAGAGAGGGTGTATAATTGAAACTTTCACCAACAGAGTTTTAAAAGTGGGGCTAACTCCTCTCATCCCCCCCAAACTCCGCTCATTTTATCTAAGGGCTTGTATGAAAACTCGTAAATGGTTATTTAATCTGTGAGTATATGAGGCGAGAGAGGGTTCGAGGCCACATACACACATAAACGGACCACGAAATTTCCTTCCCCCTTTATCCTAAACTAAAGTGGAAATTCCGGCACTGCTTTTTAGCACACTCATAAAAAAATATATTCCCCCTCCCATCCCCTTTCCCTCATAACACCCTATACATTTTTTGACAAAACTTTTCGGCGAGTCTCATTTTTTTGCAACTTCAAATCCGAATGCCAAATAAAAAAAATGGCTCAATGCAATAAATAAAAACCTCGGTACTTACCATCTTAAATATTTTTTAATAAAAATCGTGATTTATATAACTTCGTATTTTGTATCCGCTCATTCACTCTTATGAATCCTTCAATAGAACGTAGTTTTGAACAGTCTACTGTTCAAAAGCACTAAAGTAAAATATAAAACGCAGAGTAAGTTTTAACTCATTGAAATTCTCGCTAAAGATAACTAAATTAGTAATTAATTCGTCATTATAACTTCGCAATACAAATTTGCATTAGAAGTTGTTAATAGTAAATATTTATTATTAACTACAAGTTAATTCTCTACTAATTTTCAGCAAGAACACTTAGTAATTAAACTCAAAGAATTTGAGCAAAATTAACAATCAATTGTTCTAAGCCATAATAGATATAATTAGCTGTACAACAATCAAAAGTTTTGCAGTAAACCTCTAGCTTAGTTTTAGTATTTAATTCATATTTTTTACGGTTTTATTTTTATCAATTATGAAGAAGGTTTTTTTCGTTAAGGTTTCTTTGTCCTGTGTGAATTATATGTGTTTTTTTTTGAGGATAGAGGTGTAAATATTTTTATAGACTAATTCCAACCTAATATCCAAATTTTATTAAAATTGGATAAGTAGTTTTAAAGATATGTTAGAAAACAAAAATTAACTGAATGACTGACAGATAGACACAACCAAAAATTTTCCCAGACGTCTAAAAATGGATGTCTACCTTGGAATTTTTGAAATCGAACACTGAAGAAATCTTCGTTCTCCAGAACTATCATTTAGGTTGCATATTGAGTGAAAATGTCTTAGTTTTTATAAATGTTACGCCAGGGTTCTTAAATAATTTATCGATATCTTGTTGGTTGCATTCAATTTTTTATAAGAGGAGTAAGAGTCTAAAGAAGAACATTCCGTACACCTTCATTAGATGTTACTACCTTCAGTGTTTTATAAGAGGAGTAACAGTCTAAAGAAGAACATTTCGTGCACCTTCTTTAGATTGTTACTACCTTCAGTGTTTTATAAGAGGAGTAAGAGTCTAACGAAGAACATTCTNAGTAAGAGTCTAAAGAAAAAAAAAAAAATACCGTACACCTTCTTTATTGTTACTTCATTCTGTGTGGTGTAGAATATACCGCTCTAACTAGTAGAATAATATAAAGAAAAATTATCATTTCTCCCGGAACTTAAGTTGGGGGGGGGGGGGCAAATGTTCATAATATAATATAATAATAACTGTCCAAGATACAAAACTGTCCTAGATAAATAACTTTTCAAGGTAAGGGAATCTCCTCTTTTCCATATTTAATTATACATTTACTTTATTGTTCTTGAGAATCTACTCTACTCAAAATATATGTTTTTTGTAAAACATATTTTTATCTACCTCTTTCTTCTCTCAAATGTGCGTAAAAATGGGCTTCTTATTAGTTTATTTCAGCCACAGCGGATTTTTTTTTTTTTATAGCTCCATAAACTTATTCATAATCTATTACTTAAAAAGTATAGATATACGTTATTATCTTTTACATACATCAGCTGGCTTAAATAACCACTGTTTAATAGGATTTATCATATTTACTTTAAAATCACCCCTTTTGTATTTTCCGTTCCTATAATGTACATTAAAAAGTTTTGAATATTAAACTTTTCTGTTTTATAAATTGTTGGGAATATTTGTTGTCATTAATCCTACGGAGTTTTCACGTGTAATTACATTTAAGTTGTGTTAAAAAAAAAGGATTTTTTTAAATGGTTGTTAATGGATTATTTTTTAATAATTAACACCGTTTTTTAATACTTATTTACATTAATTATTAATGTGAAATTAATACATTCTCTAATAGTATTATGAACACTAATAATATATTAACTTTAAATATTCAGAGGTAGAGCTTAAGCCAGCTAATGGACTTATACATAATATGTAACTACCTCACCACCTCTATTGTCCAACAGTAAAATGATTAATGACATTGGGTTAGTGAGTTACTTTATCAGCTGAATAAACAGTATAACATTCTCAACCAACAAGATTGCGCTTCACTTAAGTAGCTACCCACTTACTTATATGGTTATTCTGGGTGAACAACGAGTGCGTGAATCCTGTCAGTGTCGGGACTCGAACTAGGATCTCCTGCTTTTAAAGCACGAATGATAGCAAAAACTGGGGCCGATCTTCCCTGTTGCTTTTCTAAGCCTCGTACATACTGCCGAACCGAATAGAGGAAACGAGCCGAGAAATGGTCTCTACGCATGCCTAGCCTGAAATGCGCATGTGCACTTTAGACTGGGCATGCGCAGAAACCAATGCTGGGTTCGGTTTTGCAGTCTGGAAGAGGCATAACGTCTAACTACTTCTCATGATATTACAATACTAATGCTTTCTTTATGTACATACAATTGATTACGCACTTTGTGCTGGGGGTCTTTTCTGTTAATACTCCCCCCACCCCACGACTTTCGGGCGCTTTTTCGCATATACAGGGTTGCACCCTTTAACTTTTATGGGACATTCCGATTTGCCACAACTGTATAGTGTACAAAAAGGGGAAAAACCACTCACTAGATTGAGCACTTTATTATTTATCGGTATACAGTATACATATATATAACTACTTTTTCCGATCTCTGTCCAAATAATACAATTCTGATAAAATATCCTTATTATTTATTGAAATAAACATATCAAACACTTTGTTTGAACTTTGTCTCCAAATCAATGAAGTTTAGATATTGCTGTTATCTCATTATAGTTTTAAGAGAAAACCTATCAGTCTAATACGTATTAGTGTAATGATCGCTTCTTTGCGTTGAGAGTTGGGAGTCCAATATTTACAAAGGCGGGGCGTATTAAACCTGACTCGTCTTTGTCCATCTGGCCATGACATGGCATTGTCAATGTCTGACAACTTTATGCACTGTCTTATTCCAATAAAAAATATGAGTTTCAAGCTGTAAGTTGTGTTTTTTCAACCTTTTACTTTCTTGGAAAATGTGTTTATTTATGTATGTATGCCAATAAGAAATGAGGCGATCTAACTAGCACATTATATTTTAGCTTTCTGTGCACTAGACAGTTGTGAAAAATTGGAATGCCCCATAAAAATTCAAGGGTACAACCCTGTATATGCGAAAAAGCATCTAGAAGGCGGGGGGGGGGATTAACAGAAAAGACCCTGTGCTGGACTCAATTGTTGACAAAACACGCATAAAAACCTATGATTCTAGCCTGGGACTGTTTAAACTTTAAATTAACACAATAGTAGGAGTGATACCACAACACAAAATACTGAAAAGAGAAAGGTCGTGTCTTAAATACTTTTAGTTGAACTTAAGTCCAACTTACATTCAAGAAAAACACTGTCAAGTATATTTAAAGGATTGAAATGTTTGAGGATTGCGTGATAAGAATAGAGGGAATAAAGAACTAGACAAGGGTTAAAATGATAAGAAACTAAGATAAAGGTTATTTTCGATCAAAAAAGGACTTCAGAAATACCTCCTTGGCTCCTGTCAGTCCTAAACAAATAGCTACAAGAACCTTGCTCCTACTCAAATACAAGAGAAACCTTCTCTAAGAGTAAAACAAAAATATATATTATTCTACTTTCAACAGAAAAAACACTGTTTCACTTTACAACATCACTCTTCTTCTTTGTAGAAAAAAGAAATCTAGAATTTTCTAAATAAGATCTCAGAAGAAATAAAATTTTCTTTTAAAAATAAAATATATCACGTGGCTTTCTTGAACAGCAAGCATAACTGAAACTGAGCATGCGCAGAAGTGACATCCGTTGTGCGCAGGCGTATTGAATATTTTTACGTAGAAGGTTATTTGATATCTTGAATTCTAATCAGTCTTTTTATTCTTGTTAAAGAAGAAGGTTTTATTACTGCTTTATTTTTTTAGTGTTTTTTACCAGTTGTCTTACCCTAATGCTAATGAATAACTTTTGTTCCTATCTCTTGTTTACTGTTTTATAACTATTTCGATTAACTATTCGATGTCTTGTTTTAGAGTTTAGTTTGAGGTGTAGTAGTAGATGTCCTGCGCTAATGAATAACCTTTGCTCTCATTTTCTTTACGGTTACATAAAGTCTCGTTATATTAGTTTTTTACTTTTTGTAAAAGTATTTACAGTATTAGTTGTCTTATATTAATTATTATTAATATAAGACAACTAATACTGTATTATTACCTGGTTATTACCTTTGACCCTACCACTTGTTTACTGCTATATTTCTTTTTGCTATAACAATAATCAAAGAGGTTAAGAAAAGTGGTTACTGATAAGAGTAAGATAACTAACATTATTTCCTTCTCATATAGGTCTGATATTCTATTTGATGTCTAGTGTGTATTGTGTACTGTTTTTGTATTAATTGTTTTAATCTTTGTGTTATGAGTGAGGATTTATGTTAATTATCTGACTCCGATTTTAAACCTTTGATCTACTACTTTTATTGTTTATTGTTGTGAACAGTCTCATTCTTTTAGTTTTTACTTTATTATACATTTATTTTATCTATACATATTTATTTTAAAATATAATTACTAATTACTCGTGCAACAAGATGACTAACGTTTCAGACCTTAATAAGAAGATAATGCTGTTGTTTTATTCTTATCATCAACCTTTTTTCTTTACCTCTTTGTTTATTGTTTATTATAAGGTAGTTAAGTAGTATTAGTTGTCAAATCAGACAACTAATACAATATCAGACGTATATAAGAAGGAGATAATGTTAGTTATCTTACTCTTATCAGTAACCTCTGGTCTTTACCTCTTTGTTTATTGTATATGGAGTAATTTGAGAAGGGGGCTAAGTTGGTTATCTTATCATCAACCTTTTTTCTTTACCTCTTTGTTTATTGTTTATTATAAGGTAGTTAAGTAGTATTAGTTGTCAAATCAGACAACTAACACAATATCAGACGTATATAAGAAGGAGATAATGTTAGTTATCTTACTCTTATCAGTAACCTCTGGTCTTTACCTCTTTATTTATTTTGTTGTGTATGGAGTAATTTGAGAAGGGAGCTATGTTAGTTATCTTATCAGTAACCTCTGTTCTTTACCTCTTTGTTTATTGTTATTTGGAGAGATTTGAGAAGGGAGCTATGTTAGTTAACTTATCAGTAACCTCTGTTCTTTACCTCATTGTTTATTGTAAGGTAGTTAAATGAGTTATGAAATCAGACAACTAATACAATATCAGACCTATATGAGAAGGAAATAATTTTAGATATCTTACTCTTATCAGTAACCTCTGTTCTTTACCTCTTTGTTTATTGTATATGGAGTAATTTGAGAAGGGGGCTAAGTTGGTTATCTTATCATTAATCTCTGTTCTTTACCTCTTTGTTTATTGTTACTGGATTATTATGAGAAAGGAGCTATTGTTAGTTGTCTCATAATTCAACTACAAATATAATAAAGCCTCTTAAATGAGGAGATTACAGCTTTGTTCCAACCCCTCTACGTGTACCATCCTTTGTAGTGTTCGGGAATCGTTTAGGATAGGTTTTATACGCATGCGCTATCATTTTAATTTTAATGGAGTAAAATCATGTCTGGCTGGAACGGTTTTAGGACTATAATTCGCACCGTACTTTTTCTTAAACATTTAAGGAAACCTAACAGTCAGGGAACCTCCCTGTTGACATGTGTGATGACATAACAGCGCATGTCTTACAAACCAATTGTTGGTATTGTCAGAGGATCGCTTGGACCGTACAGTAAACTGTTCGGAAACGATTCATGCGCGGGTTGGAATAGTTTAGAGAGAGGACGGTACGAGGCACTGTCACAAGTCGGGTTGGAACAGCTTTTATCCATTGCGCATGACCGTGAAAAGACCTGATGTTAGCTGTCTTATCAGCACCTCTGTTCCTACCTTTGTTATTCTGGTTTAAATTGTAATTTTTTTTTCCTTTAAAAGGTAAAGTTTTGTAAGTTTTTTACTGTAATCAGTGAGCTTTTTCCTACTATATTTATTGTTATATTCAGTCTTATTCTTATTCTTTCAGCAAGATCGCTTTGCTTGTTACTGTTTGAATAATTTGGACTTAATATTTGTTTGCAATAATGAAATTATGGTTTATTTTAATACTTACATACGTTTTATTTTGTTTGTTCAGGTGGAGATGTTTGGGTGTTGGCTATTGCTAATGTAACACATAACGACTCAGGTCTGTACAGCTGTGAAGTCAACAGTGTACCTCCAGCACAGAGTCTGCACAAACTACAAAGTAAGTACTCACGTTTCATCTTTTGTGTGTTCGTTTGTCTAGCGATAACTGGCGTAAAAATTGACTAATTTAAACGAAATTTGACACTTAGACACATCTCAGCATTTGTGACAACTAAACAGTTTTTGGAAGTATCCCACTAAATATTTTTCAAGATGGCGGACGATCAGTCAAAAAGTTTTAAGTCAGTATGACATCTTACAGATAGTTTTAAAGGTCTTGAAGAGAAGGAAAAGAATATGGAACTATTTTTAAAAAATTTCATTCTTTGCCGACATTTTGAAAAAAAAAAATATTTCTGAAAAGAGAATGTTGAAAATTGATTAAAGATCTTTCAGGTAGATTAAGAATGTTTAAGTTTTCGCCTGAAAATGATTCCTAGCTTTCAATGAGTTCTCGTAGTGCTTCAAGTGAGTTCTTTATATAGAGCGTCTATCGAGGCCATCTTAAGGAAATGTTATATATATATGGATATATTTTATATATCTAAATATAAATCTGTGTGATTTGATATCAATCAAGCGAGTGGAGGGGAGACAATGTCGTACCGGGCGTCCGAGGTCAGAGTTAGTTTCGGTATAGCCGTATATGAGAATGGCTCCCTCTAAATATATACATATTCAACAATATGCGTCTATAATTATTACGTACTAATTATCCATTACCTAAAATCTTATTAAATGTAAAAAGTGTTAACTCAAGTCATAACAAGAAATAAAATGAACTCTCTCTTCCTGTAAATTAAAGTTTGTTTACTATTACGTTAAAGCAAACATGAAGAAGGCCACAGTTAACTATAATTAATATTATTATTGTAACTATTTCTTCCACACTTAGACACTAATGATGGCATTATGAAGGTTGGAAGCGGCCTTGTTAATTAAACAAATGCAGGGTCGCACTGGCTGTAGAGGAGTTTGGGAGTTTTCTGGTTAAGGCCTAAAATGGGCCCATCCTTGGCCAACTTAAGGCTTGAGGGCCGGTCTGATGGAAAAAACTTCTGGGCCGAAATTTCTTCCCAGTCCAACCCTGAACAAATGTCCAATTTGATAAATACTTCAGGTAAATACGCAACTGTAAAAACTTTATCAGCGTAAACGATAGGATGACAGGGATGATACACTTACTTCTGCATTTATAATTTCTATACCTTGGCCTGTAAATTGTTTCAAATAGCCGAAGTCCATAACTTTTAATGCAAAATAACGAAAGGTTTGACTTTATTTTCTACGGTAAAGGTTAAAGATTTGTTTATGACAGCGTGATTGTTAAAGTTACAAATTTAGTCAGTATAATGCAGTGCAATATGTTGGTTATTTCCATATTAATAAGCAACTTGAAACATGCCGATAAAATTTAATTCAATAAATAGAGCTCGGTGTTAAACCGATATTTTTCTTTAAGTTTTACAAAAACAGAGGATATTGATTAGAACTAATAGGAGACCACAAACCCTCACTATATTTGAGATAATGATGTGGGTTAGAAGAGAATGTTTTGCCTCAAATAATGGGTTAAGGGGAGAGGTTGAGATTTCATCTAACAGAGAGCAATAGAGTTTTGGGGCCAAATTTATATCAATTATCTTACACCCCTTTTTAGGACATCACTGAAAGAGATTTTCTTTGGAATCATTACTAAAGTTTAAATTTATATAGAAGTTCCACACACTTGTGCATTTCTTACTGACGTCTAAAACATTTGTATTACTAATCATTTTAATAATTAGCTTAGTGTAATACCTCTTGCATTTGCCACCGTTAAAACCATATGTAGTCGTATAATGGAAATATTCTAAACGTTTACGGTTANTTTTTTTTTTTTTTTTGCTATTGAACCGAAAAACAGTCATATAAATACATCGAAAAGACCATAACTATAAAAAACCGTATTTTGCCATTTGTCAATTTTTTTCACTTCACATAAGCGAGATAGAGGGGGGGGGGGCACGTTTCACACCCACTTCAAACGTGCCTACGCCCAACCTATCAAAGTTATAATCAAAGAATTATAAATTTTTGTAATCAGCTCGACGTACTCTTTAATATGATACCCCTTACGATGACGAAAAAAAATGTAACCCTTAGGTTTTTTTACCCTAAATTTTTTGAAAAATATTTTTTTTAAGTTGCTATATTTTTAACGTTTGTGGGTAGGTTCAAGACATATACATGCCAAATTTCAAAGTCATCGGACGAAAGGTGTAGCCGTGAGAGCATGCGACGGACGGACGGACAGACACACGCGCGAAAATATAAGGATCCTTGGCTTTTGCCTACGGACCCTAATAAAATGAGGAATAGAAATTAATAAATTTTAAATCTGTTATAATAACCAATTTATTAGATTCGTCTAAGGGGGGTACATGATTTTGTATACTGTGATACCAATGTATCGTTTATACCAGGCTTCTATTACGGCTACGGTTTAGACAATGCGCATGTACACATCTACCCCTTCCCTCTTCACTTCAGTCCCACTCATGTTAGGAGGGAAGTTCAAGTTGTCGCGTCGACTGTGTTTGCCATGTTGTATGCACCATTAGTTTTGGCTTATCCAAGCGGTCGTATAGTGAATAAGGGCCTAAGGTTTATGTAGCTGATGTGCAACGACACACTAGCCACTAGCCCCGTATCATCACTTCACATAAGCCCTTTGGCATGCCTAGCCCGTCCACGGGTTGGCGCGCTATGGCGCTTTTTAGTTATCCAAAGTATTTTGATTAGAGTGATTCTTTATAATTCACCTTCTCAATAAGATTTGTGAAAATGTCAAACTTTAATCAAACTATCTATACAATTCATATCAAATGGATTGCTAATGGTGAAGTGGTTTTATAATAAACCCCTTTTTTGTATAAAGTAAAACTGCAAATAAGCTCTTTCTCACGATATATTGAATTATTTAATAAAAGTAATTTAGAAGTTAACTTATGGCGTAACCTTGAGTAGAAACCATTTTAGGTAACCCCTGAGGAAGATAACATCCGTTGGTAAACAAGCCTTCTGGGACCATTACATCTTATCACCTTTTATAACCTTCTCGCTTCTTTCCAGAAATACTTACTCCTCGTTTTGAAATGAAAAATGAATGAATGTTAAATTTTATATTACTGTTTATGTTCGAAATGGGCAATTATTAACCCAATGCTTCTTTTTATATTTTTTTTCTGCCCCATTAGTACATTTTTAATATTCCCTCTCGAAAATTTAGTCGATAATTTTTTTCACTTCTTGTAACCCTTCTATTTTATTTATATGATTACTTTTAGGTTTTATGATATTGTTTTTAATGATTATTCATTGGCGATTTACTTGATTCTAAAGTTCAATAAGATCGTGTAAGACCCTCTTCACTCTTTAAGGCCCTCATGCACAGTCAAATGTTTGCGCAAACATTTTGACCGTGTATGGGGCTGTTTGATGTTTGCGCAAACATGATGTTTGACGTGAATGGCCTAAATTTGCCTGACATCAGGTAAACATGTTGCGCAAACATTTTACGCAAAATGTTAAATTATTTTTCTAAGTATTATTTTTCTTAAGTAATTTTCTCATTTGCTCTAATTTTAATGATAAATTACTAAATATACAAATTTTGAGCTCTGGCTGATTAAATAACATTTTAAGAGGAAATGATGTATTATTTTCTTAGCAGAAAATTTTGTTTTTCAGTTAAAATAGGCAACGTAATTTTTTTACAAAATAAAATCTAACGCCTGGGTCGACTAACGACGTTCCTGTTCTTTCTAAGTAATATAAATCAAACATATAAACGATTAATCTGAAATAATTTCAATTCAAGATTAGTATAATAGCAGAACTATAACAATCCATCCACTGAATCTAAAGTAGAAAGAGTACACGGAATCTAACACTAAAACAAGTTTCGGCTGTCCTCTTCTGTCGCGGAAAATATCACGCCGGTCTTACCTCCTCATATAGTAAGTTTATCTTGAACAAGTATTTAATTTTTTATTATTTTTGTTTTAGTCGTGACACGAGACCTCGTGCCACCACTGTTGGAGGAAACGTCCCGTAGTCCTCAAGCCAAAGCTGCTCTACACGATTACAGCGATTGCTGTGGAGCTAAGAACGTCTCTGAGCCTTGTATGGGATTCTGTAATGTACAGAACATACTTGATGGAAACACTGGAACCGATCCAGAGAACTGCGAACAAGACTTTCCTAACATTGTCAAGTGCATGGCAGGTAATTCGGAAATTTTCTTTTATTTTAAAGGATTCTTCTTAAAATAAGTGTTAGCTTAAAAAAGAAATCAATTTGCCAAAACAAATTGCCGGGGTGGGTGGAAAGAACGTATATTTACCCAAAAATTAAAAAGATACAATACTTATAATTAGATGAATTAATGAGATTGGCTTATCCAAATGATGAGTGTACTCGCAATTCGTCATATTTGGTTAGAAGCCCAGAGAAGTAAGATATATTTCGCACTGATGATGAAATTGAGTAAATGTGAATAGTAGCCAACATCTTACAGAACACCTTACAGGATTCTGTAAGATTTGATATATATTCAATTTTACACTGATGATATTCGAGAAAAAGTCAATACTAGCCAATATCTTATGGACATCTTATACAGACAGACAGGATTATCATCCTGTAATCACTTAATGTAGTGTTTATATGTATATGTTTCACTTCACAGTGATGATAACATCGAGAAAAAGTAAATAGTAGCCATAATCTTACTGGATTATCATCCTGTAACGTACTTACAGTTGTAATATTACACTTGTAAATATTGCACTGTAATATTAATCTTGTAAATATTACACTGCTTTTATATTTTTAAAACTACTCATCTAACTTAAATTAAATTTATAAAATATATGAAGGTTACTCCACTTAAGTTCCCGTATTAATACACAACCTTCTATACTTAATTCTCCCTTCCTCTCGCACATCAACCAAATTTTATGTAAAATTTGTTTCATACATTTTGAGATTTACCCAATTATAATTTTATTTCATACTCATGTAAGCACTGATCTGGTAGGATACTAGGAAGCATTATAACACTCTAATTGGTAGTCGGTTTATTTCTATATAAATTAATAATTGAATTACCTTGTTAGTCTTAATAGCTTGGTTATGTAGTCACGTTCTAATTCTAATAAATATTTAAATAATGTAAAATTAAATTTTACCCGACGATTTGTATTGAAAAAGACAATAAGAGCATTTAAATTAAATATTTTATACCATGCTTTGCATTATTCTACTTTTTGGGGGGGGGGGATTAATGTAAAATATAAAACTATTTATATTATAAATTG
>KZ651185.1:181246-195275 GCA_001010745.2 Gerris buenoi | reverse complement strand
GAGATGCCCCCCCCCCCCCCCCAGAATGGGGGAACTTGAGAGTGATATAGGTACATTCATTTAGTTTAGGAAGGAGAGGAAGACTTCCCTGTACTTAAGAGCATGCGTAACCTACAGCCAATCAGGTTGTCGAGGCAGCAAATGCGTGTAGACTGTAGACTGTAGACTTTAATCACAATTTTTATTTACAAGGTGTTATTTTATACAATAATGATCATAAATCATTATTGTAACCACAACACAACAAAAGTGGTAAGTTATTAGATGATAAATCAGAAATTATTTGATAACAGCAAAAAGTTTAGTACACCCCTATCTGGTGTCACCAATCTTAGAGCAACAAAGGATTTTGGACTATGAAAATGATTATTTTAGAGAATACAACAGAGAGTTAATTGCTTGTAGCCATAGAGGTAAGAAGATCAGATTGTAATAACAAAGTTGCCATCTCTCGCTCTTTCATTCAGAAATGTATAGCAGGGATTCTGGCGAATTTTCCAGAAAGGGAGATCTCAGTTACTTAGCACATTAGTGTTTTACCTGTGACGTAATTTACTTTTCAGAAAACCCTCTGAATGTTTTATAATCTGAGAAAGGAGTATTTCGGTTGTTTCCTCTTCTCTCTTGACGGTAGATCCGCTTAGACGCATTATCTAGTTATCTCTCAAGAAAAAACATCCCCCTGGAGTTATCTTGGTTCCTTTTTTTCGGTACAAAATAAAAAAAAGTTTTTACTCCATCTTAGATAACGCAAAATCCAAAAAACCTCAAGAAAAAACATAAATGAATCACGAATATGGATTTAGTTCTATGGTGAGGTAGGGGTAAGGGGTTTTCCAAGGGTAGAATGCAGGGATTTTCGTAGCTGCAGAAATTTCCACCCCTCCAAGTATTTTCATTATTAATTCAGGACGGTTGGTTCGCAGAGTTAAGGGAAATTATATCTTAGTAAGGAAAAACCCGCGGGAGCTGCAAGCCAGACCCCTCTAATAAAACATAGGACGCTTTCCCTTCACTACACCGCTTTCCCTCCCCCCTCCTCCCTTTATCTCACCGCTATCCTTTACTTCTTCTTGTATTCCAGGAGCTTAAATCCCTCTTAATGTTTTAAAATCCGTTCCTGGTAATTTCCCGTCGGAGTGTGTAAACCCAATTTTCCCAAAGATGTTTTTAAATAATTAAAGAAAACTAACACATAGGCTAATATCCTCTTTTTTAACTAATTGCTTTGTTCACATTTATACGTAGTAATAAAATGCCACAATGTGCACGTACATTGCTGATCAACGTGCTCTGATATGAAAATATATATATTTTATTAATAAAATTTTATTATAAAGATGGTTTATTTATACATATGGTTGGATTTACGTTCTTACTTATTCAAACATGTCGTTAACTTTTAACCATAAAAGCCCCTTCAGTTTTCCTGATGTTTACGTGTTTGAGGAACTTTATAATTTTATAGCTTTAAAAAAAATGTTTACTGTTATGTTTTCTCTCTTATTAATGGAAAGATTGGAGTCCCTGGTGGCATATTGCAGTCATTCATGTTTTAGTTAAATCCGGAAAGTATGAACCTGTTTGGGGAGGGGCTTAGTAAAGTGGGTGGAGCCTCACTCGAAGTACTGTTTTGGCAAATAGATATAATCTGTCAGATGATAAATCAGGCTAAGCTATGCTCGATCGTATCATTTCCTCCAATTCAACCCAAAGTTAAAAGTATCTAAGGCATGAACTTTTAACTGATATAGAGAAAACTATTTTTACTTTCTCATATAAAGAGAATTATATTGTGATAGCGCGAAAATTCGATTTTGAGATTTTGATGGATTTACACGTTTTGAGGTCATTGAGTCCACAAAACCTGTCTTCTGTTGTATGCGTGCAGACGCGTAAAGCCTAAACTACTGGGCTGATTTTGACAAAATTTGGCATACAAATTTTGCGTCTTATAGATGTTAGGGGTCACACCAACAACTCCGTATAACCCATCTTATATATTGTTAAATTTAGCAGGCTTAAACCTATAAAGGGGTTGTATCGTCAAGTGTTATTATTTATTTATTTCTATGGGCCTTTCTTATTACATGATCAGGTTATTACAGGACGAGAGATTCGGCCACTTTATTCATTAGTCACTTTTTTTTATTTACGAGATCAATAGTGTGAAACATGTCTCAGCTCTCTGGGATTCGAACTCACCAGATAGCCTTTAGACCTAGGTTTCAGACGGCAGAGATGTGAGTACTCTAACCACACGGCCACACTGGTCCCCCTATCATTATTGTTATTAATATTAAGCATTTTTTCGCTTACATGTACATACTTTGAGAATGCTCACATTTTAAATTTTGCAGCATTCGAAGAATTATGTAAATTTAGGGGTATCTGTTGTGGGATTACGTATTAAGAAAAAAACCTGTCGTACCATAATTAATTTACTATTGGCTAGGTCTCTAACTATTGCCAAAGGGAGAGTTACAGCCAATAAGAAAACGGAACTACTGGAGAAGAACCTGAAACGCACTTCTTTGGGTTGTGGAAATTTCTAAAAAGCGCTGAAAAGATATTGAGCACTTTAACCTTGCTAAAGTAAAGAGATATTGCCAACTGGTTCCCATCAAAGCATGATTGAAGAATAGTGGCCGAACACATTTCAGGACCTTGAGGATTAAGAAAACATTTACACATTCTGGATATGTATAGAAAGAAAACCCATCATACTGGCTTGAAAGCACTTTGGGAAATCCACTAAACACATAATTTAAATATACTGTTGTTCAAAGACGTTTCAATCAATTCGGAATTGTACTGAACCGAATGAGAATGCGGAAGGCAAGAAACTATTCAAAGGATTTCTGGAGCTGTTTAAAGGAAAAGGCCTCTTGGAGTAGAATAAAGGAAGATTCAATATCCTTAGATCCGTCAACCCACCCACTCATGCATAGTACCTGCACCTGCATTTTGTTTTATCTTCCTTTGTATCTGTTTCTATTGATTTGCATACTGTATATATAGGGTATTTTTGCATTTAAGTCAGTTTCCATCATTGTTTAGTGTGCAGTTTAATATTAAAGTGTGCAGGGGGCAGTTTAATTGAAACAAGTCCTATACCCCTTCGCGACAAAGACCAAAAATTAGAACTTCATTTCAATAACCCTGGAGCTTACTTATTAGAACAATTGATTAATTTTATCATCACGAACTAACACACTGTTTATAAAAATATAAATAAACCAATACTAAAGAAAAAAATAAAAAATGTATCAGCAGGGTTGTAGTTACAGATGAGAGAATAGCAAAAAAAAACCCCTAGTTTGTAAAACACAGTGTTTTTTTACCGTGTAAAACGAAGCGGAAACAAGATTGGTATTCCTGATTCTATCCTCCCACTCTTGTACCCTTTACGTTCATTTTAACGAAGTAACAGACCATGATGCCCAGATTCTAGTGCCTGTATATCTCTCTCGTGTTGCCCCAATTTTCGCTTTTTCCCATTTTTCGTGTCCGAGGGTAAAAAATATAAAAGAAATAAAACCACACTGCCCAGAAATTTTAACCACACGTTTTCTTTTTTTCCTTTGCCGGCAAATGATTTTTTTTTCTCTCGTTATATTGGAAGTGGTTTGGGTTTTTTTTTTTAATTGTATTACATATCCTTTATATGACTTGGTCTTTATCCTGTAACCATTTCTTCCTTTCTTGGTTTCGTATTAACTAAGATAAAAAGTAATAATTTTTATATATTTTTTTTTAAAGGAACATGCTTTGAAAATATTAATATCTTGCATCATCATCGGAAATAAATAATCTAAGAAAGTATTGGTTCCTCTAAGCAGTCGGAAAAAAGGCGTTAAAATGTATTGCAAAATTTGTACCTGACAAGCAAGTGAAGTCGCATAAATACTGTAGTTGGCTTATTACTTTACGAGTTTATAACATTTGTACCTGACAAACAAGTGAAGTCACATAAAAAGTGTAACTGCCTTATTACTTTACGAGTTTATAACATTTGTACCTGGCAAACAAGTGAAGTCACATAAAAAGTGTAGCTGCCTTATTACTTTACGAGTTTAAAACATATGTACCTGACAAGCAAATGAAGTCACATAAAAAGTGTACCTGGCTTATTACTTTACGAGTTTACAACATTAGTACCTTGTACCTGACGAGCTAGTGAAGTTACGTAAAATGTGAAGCTTGTTTATTGCTTTCGATTTTAGCGAAGGTAACATAAGCATTACAAAAATTGTTTTTTTAGACTTCGGGGAACATTTTTGGTCTCGTGGCTGTCTAACAGCCTGTCTGTCGTTTAATTTCGAACCAACATATTATTTTAAAAACTACTTTTCCGATCTTGATGAACTTTGTATGTGTATGGTAGTTCATAATAAACTTTCTGGCCACAATTTGCTTTAGTTTGAGCCTGGCTGCACTATAACTATCCCGCTTTAACTCCATTCTTCAATTTATACCTTTTTACCCCCAAACACAACGTTTTACCCTCTGTTTAACAAAATAATATATTAATACCCTTCAGTAAACAATCAAATTACATATTACCTTATCATGCGTCTGTTTCCGAAATCAAAGTGTACTCCTGGCAAACCCAATGACAGTTGTTTACTTTATTTTTTATTATTTATACTTGTTTACTTTACATAGTTCTAACGTATTGTGCGGTTTATTTGTTTCAGCTGGAAGAAACCATGTACCCTGCTGTATAGAAGAAAAAGTACCAGATATATGTCAGGATGTTTGCAGAGGAGAGTACACTATTATCACTGATAATATCAAAACTCACTTCTCATGTGCAGCTTACACCGAGCCTACATTAGCCTGTATCGTTGAGGGAATTGGTCAGTATTATGGAAAAATTAGTTTTTATTTAACAAATGAAGAATGCTGAGTTTTTTGCTCATATTAATTCATAAATATTGAAGCTTTTGATCACACGGTAAAGGGTCATTGGGATGGCCCCAGGCTTGGGCTTTTGATTTACACATCATACTCTTTTCGACGGTACATTGTATAGATGTATATTGTCTGAGAAGTGGCTGGAACTCTCTTCCATAGAGCTAGTAGAAAGCGCCTCAGTATGGTCTAATTACCAGGTTCGAACAAGTGGTTCGTCCTGCTCATTTAGTATTAGTGCTGGGACTTAGTACTATTTCTATTTGTCGAGAATATTTATTAATGCTATTTGATTTGAAATAATTGTTTATATGGAAGAGCCTAAACGTCTGATAAAGAGACCATATCACTTTTGCCTTTTGTTTACCCATAATATGTTTTATATTGTTTTGCAGAACTGTTGCCGAGTGAGCCGACACAAGTCGAAGCAGTTGCCATATCCCAGACTGAGTTAACTATTCAATGGGCTCCACCTTATAACAACTACGAGTTTCTTTCAGACTATATGGTTAACGTTTCCATGCTCAGGTCGTTTGATCCTTCGTCTCTTCATATGGACCAACCATCTTACAACACCAGTCAATCTGTCGTAGATCCACACACAGTCCAAGTCACCGTCAAGGTAGAATATCTATACATACACATAATGAAAAATATAAATAAAGCATGATAATAACTGCCTAAATATAAATTCACTCCAACCTATATGTCCTGCTCTTTTACTTTCTCATAAATGTCTGGTTCAAAAAAAAATTTGTTTCTTTAGTCGGTCGTCTGAGCAGACGCGTGGAGGCTAACCTGCTGTGCCGATTTTGATGAAAAAAATTATTTATCGAAAAAGGTTCTGATCCAAAACACAATATAATCACCTGCTGAACACTATTAAAATTTATTTAAAAATAAATCAATTAACTGAATTATAATGGGATTGAAACAGAGAAAGTTTTGTTCGAATTATCGAATCGATTTTTTTCTCGTAAGCTGCTTTTCGCAGGAAAATTCCGCCAAACGCCGTTGCATTCTCCATTCTACCATATTTTTTATCCTCTTAATAATTCAAGATATTGTACGTTAGTTGCCTTTATGTATCGACATTGATTCATTAGAAAATCCCTACTAAATATAACTTGTTTTAAATTTGAGGCTAATCTAACTATTTATTTATAGTTTAAAAAAGTAACCGAATAAGGAAATAAATGTATATATTAAACAGTTATATAGAGAGGTTTTCATTAATATTGTCATTTAAACAACAATTAAAATTGTTTATAAGGGTTTTGAAGCAAATTACAGAATGAAAAGGCTGTTAATTAGATGTAATTTATGAGATTTTCCTGAACTTTCACGAAAAAGTGAAGTTTTAAAGAGAACGGGGTTTCCTCTCTTAGAAAACTCAAGTTAAATTCTTCTTAATTTTAACTGATTCGTTCCCTTTTTTATTTTTAAAACCCCTTTTCGTACACTTATGGTTTTAATAAGGAAAAAGGCTCAAGGTTTTTCAATGAGGCTAAAAAAAAAAGAGAAGTCCATAGTTAAGTCGTTAGCAGAGAAGCTATAAGTGTGGTGGGCCTCCACTAAATATACACTTATACTTACTCTGGGTAATGGTTCCTCCAAATTTTCCCTTACCAGAGCCCTAAAAAGACTGTGAAAGATAATTGCTATAAATTTGGTCTCTAAACTGTATTGCACTCTGTTAGATGAGAACTTATCCACACACACATCCTTCCCTCATTACCCTTAAAATGAGGCAAAGAATTCTCTTTTAACCCGAATCATTATAATAACTATGGACAATTTTGTGAGTTAACCATTAGCTCTGTAAATTTTTCTACTGTAAAAAGGAAAAAGGGAACAACCTGTTAAATAGAATATATGTTTATAGTATAATATTTAATTACCACTGACTGACTTAAATACTCATCACTATATCTCTAAAACCACTGGACCTTTAACCATGAAATTTTGAAGATAGCTCTTACCCCGTAGGTCTTATTCGCTTAATTCAATCCGCCATCTTGATTCAAGAAAATTGTTTATATGCATAATTTGACATGACGATATTCCCGGAACCATTTACCGAGACGATATTTTGAAAGTAAGCTAGGTACCTTAAATGACAAACAACTTTTCTGAAAGGATATTACAATTGGCCATTTTGATTTAATGGTATAAGACGATGGACATATACGTATTTAAACCAAGTACTGGATTTGTTGGTTAAATAATAAAATACCATTAATACCTGTCAAGATGGGACTTATCAATGTTCGTAGGCTTCCGCGGTTGCAATTATAATGAAGTTCTAGGTCTTCCGGTGGTGACCGTTTCTCGAAGTCTGTTCGTCCCGACGTTTCGCTCCTCCTACTAGACGCATCTTCAGTGTATTCATGGTGTCCTTGGTTTAAGAGTTCACACCTGTCGTAAACCTAGGACACCATGAACACCCCTCTAGATGCTTCTAGCAGTAAGAGCGAAACGTCGGGACGTTCCGTACACCCTTCGAGACGTGGTCACCACCGGAAGACCTAGAACTTCATTATACGATGGGATTTGCTGATATTTCATCTCTAGTGGGGGAGAAGGATTCTTGTAATCATATATTAATAAACCTAAGTTCCAATTTCAACCCAGTGATGCAATAAGGTACTGGGGAGGGAGGGTACCGAAGGAAAATTACAGTTTTTCCGGGAAATCTAACTCTTAAAACTCTTGTTTTCGGAGGGTGCCATTAGGTAATGTACTAATTAGGAATTCTTGTAAATTATATTCGATCCATGAGGGGCATCTAAATATTCTCGTTTTATCATTTAGAAAAAAAAAACTGTTCAATTAAAGAAAATACACGCAGGCTCTGTAGTAAAGCACAGGAATCCAGCTGGTTGTCTTTGAGTGCCAAATATAATAAAATTATTTAATAATTTGTTCTTTCCATTCTCTTTGAACATATGGACTTGAGGGCCCCATACAAGCTCCAACTTGTCCAACCGTGTCTTTAAACCTGGTTGAACAACTTGCTCATACACACTCCAACAGGTTGGCACAAAATTATGCCCCGCCCACAAATGTCAAATGGTTTTGAATGTGGTTTAACTTGTGGTTTGCTCTCTCACCCTATTCATACACTGTCTAACTTCAACTGCAACACCACCAAGTTTTACAATTAGTTGAAGTGTATATTAGCTCCTTTATAGACAGAATGTCAATTGAATGAATGTTTAAAAGGTGATAGAATATGAAAGATACCACTAATACAACTTTTGAGGTTAATTATTATCAGTTTTTTTAAAAAAATGGCTTTTTGTGGCATGTACTGCATTACGTTTTAGATAATTGTGGTAAAGTATCTTAACTTGTTTATCAATGAATCAAGAGGTAATCAATGTAAAAATGTTGCAAAATTTTCCGTTTCAAGCAGTTACAAAAATTGCTATGCTTTTAATGTGATAATCATTTATTTCTCAGGTAAAGAATTGAAAGTTGATATTTTCAATTTATAAAGTCCTCTGAAATAGTTTAACATAGAAAATTAATATATTTTTTTACAATTATTTCAGGCTGGAGATAACGACAGTACTTACGTGGTAGTTCGTGACCTACATCCATTTACCATGTACGAAATTACAGTTACAGCAAGAAACAAGCACGGTTCTAGTTTACCTTCTAATGCAATAAGAACACTGACTTTAGTACCTGGTGAACCAACTCACAACGGACCTAAAGTAGTACCTCAACTTCCAGATATTAGAGAATGCTGCGTCAAGAAAGGAGTCACACATTCTACGTGAGTTTATCTTTTTTTGTGTTTAATATTACTTGAAAATTCTAAGCAATCATCCAATCAAGCAACATATGGAATATACATGTGAATATAAGTACAGATCATTAATAGTGATCATCATATAATGCTTCTACAGCTTTCTTATTATTTAGTGTAGGTATAAGTAACACAAACTACAAAGTTTTCAACAGTTTAAATAGTTACCATACTAAAATTTCTGAATGCAGAAATGTTTCGGACGCTTTGTTGTAGATCGTGATGTTCTCGCCTCGGGGCGTCTTCATTGACACCAAAGGCTGAGCTAAGCACTCCATTGCCCGGTTCGTGTTTGGCAATCTGGACGAAGCTTAAGTTAAAACTATGGATGACCATTTAACAAACAATAAAAATAATAAAACGATTTAATAAGTTTACAGCTTAGGTTTCTGCTGCCAGAGTCTAATAAATCTAGATCTTCCGGAGAAGAATGTGTCAGAAATGTTGTGAATACTGACTTTTCGAAACCATTACAGGGATCATTCTCCTGTGAGTTAGTCAGTTGCAAATGACTCTCATCATGAGCTCCTCACTTGAGAATGATTCCTATAATGATTTCGAAACGTCAGTATTCGACATTGTCAGTATACAACATTTCTGACACAATCTTCTCCGGAAGATCTAGATTTATTAGACTCTGACAGCAGAAACCTAAGCTGTAAACTTATTAAATCGTTATATTATTTATTGTTTGTTAAATGGTCATCCATAATTTTAACGTAAGCTTCATCCAGATTGCCAAACACGAACCGGGCTCCTCACTTGAGAATGATTCCTGTAATAAGTACGATACGACGAAACTCACGAACATCTCTGAAGTGGACTCCTCTGGAAGATTTAAATTTAATAAAAGCTTACAACTATATTAACTACTGTAAATATTTTTATTTCCAGTTATGTTATATTGATATAATTTAATTATATTTGTTATCTCTGTTATCAGGTGTTTGGACAAGTTATGTGATATCAGTGATAGAGAGGAAACAGAAGTAACAGATCTAATGATCTGCGCACCATGGGCTAGCACCACCTTCTCTTGTTTAGCTAATGGTAGAGATCACACACCCTGCTGCCGGGCTAGGGGTTTGCCTGATGTTTGTAATGATCTTTGTTCTGGCAATGTTACACAGCTTAACTTCAACTTTTTTAAGTAAGTAGAAGATATTTACAGTTTAGTGACTTAATGTAGTAAGATTATTATTGGCTTTATGACTTTGTATTTTTAGCCCGAAGACACTATCTACTAGAAAGTATACATGCCCTTGAATATTACGGGATAAATCTGTAAAGGTGAGATTATAATGGAGGATGGCCAGGATCAGTCAAATGTAAAATTTGCAAATTTTTGATTGACATTTTCGCATTTCTTGTTTATATACTTTGAAGAAGAAAATAATTGTGCTCGAATCGTCGGTTAATCTTCAATTTTGAGGTAAATAAATGTTATTTACATAACTATGTTTTTTAAAATTAATTTAATTGTTATAGGTGTATAAAGTACATGCCAACATACAGGAATTGTTTGATGCAAGGCTACGGAGTTCTACCAGGCAGACCCACAAAACTTAGAGTTACCAACAGAGATGTTGATTTCGCTATCGTCCACTGGTCATTACCAAAAGAAAGGCCTGAGACTGTTATCAACTTTAACCTTCACTACCGCAAATACCAAGATGAAGAATACACCATTGTCTATGAGGTAACTTAAGATTTTTTTGTTTCTTATGTTATTATTTCTTTTTATGTATTTCACCAGTCTCTGTGATTTACAGAATTCACTGAGAAAGAGCGATATTTTGTAACAACCAATATTTGTGATATTAAAAATAGTTTATGAACAACTTATTGAAAGAATGACAGATAAAGCGTTGTATAACTGGCCCATCCTATAAATACGTATAGATCCGAAGTACCTAAAAGATAGTACCTACAAGATATCCCCCATGGGTTCTGGAATCTTCCATGCTGGATGCACACTTCACATTCTCTTCTCTTTCCTAGTAACACTGTTTTCTTCTTACTATTCTAACAAAACTGCCATAATGGCTGAATCTTTACGGGTAAAACGGGACTGTGCTATGCTTAGCAACTTAAACATTACTAATAATGCACTGAGTGTTGAAGGTCCATGTTTACTTCAACTTCTTCTTCTTGGGTGGCCATTACAACCCTGGTTATTTGCAGCTCCAACAATTTGTCTCCACGAGTCTCGGAGCTGAGCCTCTAAAATTCAATTCTGGGCACCGAGAACGTTCTCTGCATTATTGTGCCTCCTGGTCCGAGGCCTTTCAAGAGCTCTAGAGCCAACCAATCAATCGATCTTACGGTGGTAGGACAATAAGGCAAGCCCTGAGCCTTTGAGCCTTCGTCCACTGAACTAGGTTTTCCAGACCATAGAGTTCCTCAGGTTCGGGCGTTATTCCTCCTTATGCTGGCTTCCATCACCGGGGAAAAACTTTTCTTTCAAAGTCGAGAAGAACTCGTTACTCTGCTCGTTCTCTTGGTCGTGGTTCACGTCTTACAAGCAAATGTAACCATAGGACGAATTTAAGAATGTAAAGCTGAATTTTTGTACCTCTCG
Source organism: Gerris buenoi (assembly GCA_001010745.2). NCBI lineage: Eukaryota > Metazoa > Arthropoda > Insecta > Hemiptera > Gerridae > Gerris > Gerris buenoi. The sequence continues at coordinate 183,960 of KZ651185.1, read as the reverse complement.
AAAGATCCCGTAGGGTTAGAAGAGTCTTTGAAAGTCAACATAGGTATCTGCTGAGGGCTTGGATCCGAGCATTGATCTCGGTTCTTCACTTCACCTCCTACAACCTATATCATTAGAAGCACCCGACGCACAGGCTCGGCTCGTTTTCTTAACGATTCTGTATAAATCAGCCTTTAATTGTTAGTGCCATCACTTTGAATACTCTGCCATTACGCACACAGTAAATAAAGTTACCAAGTATGTGCTTTCTGAACACACAAAAGGTAAGTAGGCAATTTGAAAAATTGGGAGTTTGTAAACCACCATAATCGGCCCAGCTGTTTCAAGATGATGGATATTTAAAAGTTAGTTTTAAACTTTTAAACCGTTCTCAAGCCCAAGATATTCGTTTTTTAGGAATTAGGAGAGGGGAAATGTGTTCATTTATATTTGTTTGGTTTATGAACTTGCTCTTAAGTTTCAATTTTTTTAGGACATACAGACAGAAACTTGAAATTTTAAGTCCTTGGTTTTGATTACGGACCCTTAAAATGATGATTAAATTAATGTTCAAATATCTTGATCCAATTATTCTAAATAACTATTAACAAAATACCTACGATTCTTTTTTTTTTCGCTGTTATTAATTATAGTCCAGGAGATAGCGTGCAAAAAAATGTCTGATCAAGCTAGAAATTTTGTATACAAGTCAATCTTTTTGCGCCTTTTAAGAATATGTGGTCGGCTAAGTTCGTCTGCGGGACATAGCTTGGCAGTGGGCGTTTGAAAAAAACAAACTGGTGGAGAGCGGCCATATCTCACCAATTATGGTGGACAATGTAATTTTCATGATCCTGAGTACAGAATTAGTTAGTAGACCGAAAATCAAGTTGATGTTAGTCTGTCATTTGACAGGGGACAACGTTGATTTTTAGTAATATTTGATTAACTAACCTGTCAAGTGTGAAAATAACATCGACTTGATTTTTGGTCTACTAACTAATTCTGTACTCAGGATCATGAAAATGACACTGTCCACCATAATTGGCGGGACATGTCCGCTCTCCGCCATTTTGTTTTTTTCAAATGCCTATTGCCAAGCCATGTCCCGCAGACGAACTTAGCCGACCACATATTCTTAAAAGGCGCTAAAAGATTGACTTGTATACAAAATTTTAGCTTGATTTTAGTCAGACACTTTTTTACACGATATCTCCTGGACTATTAATAAAATTCTGAAATTATTATTCTAGTTTAAATGAAAAAGATAGTTTTTAAACTTAAATTGTCAGCTTTTTCCCTTACGTCATTTATTTACCATTATACTTTAAAGCCCCCTTAATAATAAAAACTATTGACCCAAAAAACGAGGAGGGGGTAGAGATACCCTTGAGTAATTGCATAATTGCTTCAATTCTCCCTTTGGAATTATGTAATGCTAACCTGAAGGGAGTGAAAAGGGGGTCAGACTTGAATATTAACAATAAGGTTAGTGACTGTCATTGACAGCTTATCCTGTGACAGGCCACTTAACCATGAATTATTAATTAATAAAGTTAGACAATATTGAATAGGAAATTAATACAATTACTCAACAAGCATGTCCAACTCATTATAAATGAAATGATGATTATATAAATAATTATTGTTTGTTGATGTAAATTGTAAATTTATTTTTTAAGACATTAATATCCATAAATCAATCAAATTTATTATCAACTTTATTCATAAAGTCGCGTTACCTCAGGACATTCTTGAAATACGGGTTTGTTTTGTTGAAAACAACTTCGGAATTTTATTTGAAATTGGTTTGAGGTGGTTGCATGGTGTTCTAGATTCTAGATGATTGAAAGGTTTTCGGCTTGGTTGGAAGCTGTTCGAGTTGGAGAGATGGTTAGAGGTGGTTCAATGTGGTTGGTGTGCCTCTTACCACATCGAAGCAATTACGAAAAAAATAAAAATCTCCCGGAAAGTTTTATAGGGTTATTGTCTGCAAAATATCATCCCCTCTCCATAAAATCTAAACAAAATGTGTGAAGAAAATATGGGATTTTTTTTTTTTTTTTTTGGAAAAATATCTACCTTAAAAAAAAAAAAAAAAAAAAAAAAAAACGCTACTATTGATTTTATAAAAACTATATTTCTTCCAGCATCCTATTTATCCATTGTGAAGGAATTTTTTTCATCATTCATTTTTCATGTGAAGAAAAATATCGGCGTTAGGGTTGAGGCAGAGATTGAAATTTTTAAAAATAGACTGTCAATTGGTACGGCACAACATAGCTTCCTCGCATCCTATCGACTGTGAATCTGTTCTACCTCGTAATCCCAAAAACTAATTTTTCAGGAGAACCAAAAAACGTTTTTTAAAAAAAGTGTTTATATTTTCTTTATATTTATTTGGATTTTAATTAATTTTACTATAACACTTAAACGTATCTCACAATTAGTTAAAGACATGGTGTACAATGCATGGTGGGTTACGAGGTTTTAAAACCTTGTACTTAGTATACAAAGTTTTTTGTACACTTAAGTTAAATTATGGATACGAGATATTCCAATAATTTCAATAAAATATAATTGCTTTAGGCTTACTAGTTTTTGCAAAATATCCATCACAAAATGCAATAAACAAAAAAAATCTCGATTATGAGGATTACGAGGTACAGTCGCTATACTTCATTGATTTTATGGTTTTATAAGCCATTGTTGTCTATCCCCCCCCCCCCCCCCCC
>KZ651185.1:161239-176564 GCA_001010745.2 Gerris buenoi | reverse complement strand
TATACATATATATATATATTAGATTTTTTCTGAACACATTTGAACATACCCTATTTTATTTTTATTGTACTCATATTAAATCGATCACTAATAATTGACAGATTAAAAATGTTTTACAATGATTTATGAAATTGTGTAATTTTGATTGATCAAAAAGGTTTTGTGCGCTTGATTTTATGTGTTTCCACAAATACGAAAATACTGCGAACTCAAAAATATTGAACATAAGTAAAGTTAGGTTTCCTCTAAAAGCTTTACCCCTAATAAGCTACTTAATGAACTCAATACACTCACATGAACTCAAAAGTTTATAAGGGTCAGAAACTCTTAAGAGAACTCTGTGTATAGACCCTAATTATTAGTAACCCAATGTGTAAAAGCTATGCCTTAAAACTTATTGACTTCACTTAAGAAATAACAGCTATATTTGCTGGTATTTTTTTGACGCTTTTGAAATGTTTAAAATTTTACATTTTCTGCTATTTTCTCTTATACACAGGATCAGTAAATCCGATGAATGAATACCCTACGAAATACTTAAAAACGTAAATTCAAAATGAAAATGCGTCACTGATAAATTTTAACGGGTTTAAATAAAATCTGTTACAAAAAAATTGAAGCTAGCTCTTTTCTCCCTGTATTGAATTATCCCTTATTAAAATAAAAACGAGTTAATTTAACTCCTGTGTAATAACAACTTCCTTGTTTTTTCATTTTTAGAATTTTTTTATACTAATTTAAACCCAAACAGAATATAAATCATGGTTTTTGTTTATCATAATACGAGAGAATGATAAATAATTAATATAAAAATTCCATTTTTAAACAACTGGTCTTATGTACAATTTTTTTTTCTGTATTCTTCACCTTAGTTGTTTCTATGTGCAAAATTTGGGGAAGATTGAATGACGGGAAGTGGTTCAAAATTGGGGTAATAGGTGTGCGATGAAACTTAAAAAGCAAAGAAATATGACGCTGTTTTGTTTTTTTATTATTATTATTTTGGTTTCTGTATTCTTCACCTTAGTTGATTTTCTATGTGCAAAATTTGGGGAAGATTGAATGACGGGAAGTGGTTCAAAATTGGGGTAATGTGTGTGCGATGAAACTTACAAAGCAAAGTAATATAAGACCAGTAAAAAAACAAAAAAAAAAAAAAAAAAAAAAAAAAAAAAAATTATATGGAATTTTCAATTAAGATAACCAATAATATAAATGAATGACCTAAATTCTATTAAAATTGCATTGATTAAATACAATAAATGTTTTTCTGATAATTCAATATCTATTCATTAAGTATAACATTGAATTTTGACTCATTTTTTAATACACTAATATACCAATCTAACATCATTTTTTTAAAAAAGCACACATAACGCTCAACAATTGTGTTAGAAATTTCGACGTCAATAAATATAATTAACACCAATATTTTCCCTCACACAATCAAAATGCATTTATATAACGGAGTTAGAATAAAATAATCCTACCGTAGGGTTCCGCAAGCCGAGCGAATTTCCATTGGAAATTTGTAGTTCAATGTTGTGCTGTTTAAACTTCTTTTAAACTGCTACGATAATGTTTAACTAAGCAATATTGCTAAGAAATTTTATAAAATTTGGATTACTAGTATTAACAATTTGAAGGTCAAGGCATAGTTTATCTCTTGTAAATTATATTTGATCCTTAAAATGTTTTTTCCTTAAGTTTAATTCTATCGATATTTTTTTCTTTAGATATTCGAAGCGAAGTTGGAAGATGCAGAGAACAGCTACAATGTGACATCGTGCTGTGTTAGTGCCGGAGTAACTTCTACTTGCATGCCTCTTTGCTCATATGACGCCAGCATGTCCCAGCTAAAAGTACGAGCTTTAGCTTGCGCCAGTGAATTCACTAAGTTACTTCGCTGCGGCGCTGGCGGAAGGAATCATTCACCATGCTGTAGCAGAAGAGGCGTACAACCAGCTTGTTTGTCTCTGTGCAGTGGAGTAGTAACTGGATCACTAACAACTACAGCCGCAACGTGCACACCTTTCATCGGAAATATTGTTCAGTGCTTCGAAGAAGGTTACAACACTTAACATTTTACTGTCCATTATTGACCACATAAACTTATTTGTTTTATTTCAATCTGTAATGAAAATATATTTAGGGAAGTGTGTTGGGTTGATAGTTTGTTGGTTTTCCGAATTAGAGTTATTATAGTAACTGTCTGTCATAAATTGATAAAGACCAGTGGTAAATTCGTTCGTGAAATATTAGGTTATGATCTCATTATAGTAAGCATTTCCAAACTTGTTAAAATGTTTTATAAGAGCCTTTTCGGATTGTATTGTGATGTTCATCAAACTACACCTGAATCTAAACAACCAATTGAATTATTTAGCAGTAACTATTTCAGTTAATGCAACTAAGGAAGCCAGCGTGTTCGCTTGTTGTGGATTAAATTACTTGTCACGTCTGCTCGACCATCAATGAATCAAGTGCTTTCAAGTGTACAGTGTGAAGTGACTGGAACTTGACAACAATCCCTGGAGGTAACACTGCTCTGGGTCCCAGGACACCAAGAGATCCCATGGAACGAGAAAGTAGATGAGGTAGCAAAAATAGGAGCCTCTATTCCTTACTGTGGACTGGAATCTGCAGTTGACTGGTCGAAAGGCCAGGTCAAATCAGCCATTAAGAAGTGGGTATGGGATGAAGCAGACAAGGAATGGTTAAGCACAGCGGGATGCAGGCAGTCTAAGATGTTACTGCCGAAAATAAATTAAAGGAAAACCCAGATGGCTGCTAGGACTGAGCAGGACCAACCTGAGAAATCTGGTTGGAGTGCTAACTGGATACTGCAGGCTTAGAAGACATCTGGCATTACTAAAAGTAGAAGAGGGCCCCACATTTCCAGTGTGTGGTGGCGAGGAGGAAACAGCTTACCATTACCTGGGAGTGTATGGAGGATATGGGAGATCGCGCTTTCATATCTTAGGGAAAGGATAAATTAGGGAGGAGGAACTTAAAACTCTGAAGTGGCAAGATATTCTCTCCTTTATAATCCAAACTAAAAGGTTTGAGGATGAGGTGGAAGTGGTTTGAGAGGTGTGGGTACGTCTGGGGTTGGCAAAAAGGATCCAAAGATAGTCTCTTTGCGCCATGCCAGGTCTCCCAGCCCTTACTACTACTACTACTGACAACAATCCCTACCAAGGAGTTCGTAAAAAGGGCCTCAACAAAGCATCATTTTTAGGTTTGAACGAGCGTTTCGTCCTACCCGTCTAGTGTCTAGTACTATGTACTACCGACTAATATCTTTAAAATATCACAATAACGCCATTGAAAGCAGGAGGATATAGATAGTTAACTACTCGAAGAATATTCCTAGGCACAAGTATTAGGTATTATATTTTTTTTGTTCCAGAGTTTGTACCATCTGAGCCATTATATTCTCTTTCATATAAACATATACATCCTAATTCTGATTAACACAGCGTTTAGATACTAGTATCTATTTATCGTGATCAAAAGTGGAAACACTTGTTTACTCACTGTAATTTTAATTCAATTGGATTCGGTACTTATTCTTGTTTAATATTTACTAGTATGCTAACTTCTTGACTAAGTTAATTTCCATCATTATTACTTCCAAGTCAACTAACACAATTAAATTTGTGAATTATATATTTTTATTTTTTATATTATTTCAGGTACTGGTGTACTACCCGGTCCCGTATCAGAACTTCATGCTTTGAAAATTACCAATTCGGAAATCACACTTATGTGGGAACCACCAACTACTGGTAATATCACCGGTTACATTGTTCACTACAAGAAAGTCGACAATACTTCTATGCATGAAACCCCACTTAAACTTGAAAATGTAAGCACCATTATACTATTGTATTTATTTGAAAAAACCTTAATATCTTTTTCTTAGCGAGGATCTTTCATCAATAAAATTTCTTTCTTCAAGGTGAAAACATTTTTGTTTCATACCTTGAAGAAGGAAATCAAATTTTCCGAAACGTCAGTAAATTCACAACCTTATTTTTTTACTTTTGACTGATCCTTGCTAACCTGATTTTTTTCTGATTTATCGCTATCCTCAATTACTTTTGATTGAGCCCCGCTATTCTTAAATAATTTTTACTAATTGTTGCTATCCTCAATTGCCTGATCCTCACTATCCTCAATTACTTTTCACTGATTTTCTCCTTCCTTTATTACTTTTCACTGATCCAAGCTACCCTCAATTAATTTTGACTGATCTCGCTATCTTCAATTTCTATACGTTTACGTTTTTACTACGTTTTTATTAACTTGGTTTCTTGTTTGTTTGTTTGTCCGGTACAAATCTTGCAATCGAATTTTAACTAACATCCCGAGTAGCTAGACATTTGAAACTTTCAGAACAGCTCAGAACACGATGACAATGCATTATTTTAATACTTTTAGTCATTTTTCAGCAGAATTTAATTCGTTTTCAGCAAATTTGCTGAATGAAAAGTTAGTTCGGAAAAAATCCGCAAGTTATTTTATTTGTTTTGTCATATCCCATAATATTTACAATCTTCATTTTGACAGGTTTCAAATTTATGATTTTTATAAGTAAGAGATAAACATTAAATGACAGCAAAACAGGAAATATATCGATTATATTATTTCAAATATGTATATCGATGGCACGGTTTAAGAAAATTTAAAAACGTAGTATATAAAAAGTTCTTTTTATCTTGCAATTATTTAATAACATATAAATTGTGTATATTGGTTGTTATAATTGAATGCAACTACTAAATTGTAAAAACTATGGAATGACTTTTTTTCAGCAAAAGAACACTACTTCTACAGTGGAAACCCTGAATGGTTTGGAAACTGGACACCTATACAATATATTCGTAGTTAGCCAAAATGAAAATGGTACATCTCTTCCGTCAGCAATTCTCCTCATTAACGTCTCACACACAGGTAAACTACGAACAAATTCGCTTTAGTTATTAAAGTTTTAGAAACTTAAGAAAGTGCAAAATCTATTTAAAATATCACCTGTTTGAAAATAGAAGCCACTTACTAAAAAATAGTTTTATACGTAGTAAGTTTTATTTTTAACAGTTTTATTTTTTTTAGTTGTAAATATTCTAAGAAATTAATACAATGAATTTTTGACGCCCCTTGATTTGTGTCCTGCAAATTACTAGCCAATAACCCACCACATATACCCCCACAAACATATAGGCCCATGGCATATGACCAATGGGTTACACCATTTAGGCCCCTTGACCTAGGAACCCTCCTCTGATTGAGGCCTACCTCCCTTTGTTTTACCTACCCTCCCTTTGTCTTACCTACTCACCCTTTGTCTTTCATTCCTACCTTACCTTTGTCTTTCCTACCTTACCTTTGTCTTACCTACCTTACCTTTGTCTTACCTACCCACCCTTTGTCTTACCTACCTTACCTTTGTCTTACCTACCCTTCCCTTACACATATATTTCACACATTGCCTTCATATAGAATCTTCATAAACTATTGTCTAAATATTTAATTTTTATTCAATATGCTTGCTTCAATCGTCTAGTTATAGGATACCAAATTGCTAAAAATAAAAAGATTTGCTCTAAAATTATATTATAGCATAAATTATGTTTCTACACATGTGTACTTTATATTTGTTGTTTTAGATTTGCAAGGATCTACTATACCTGGAGTTACCTCTCCTCCACACTCACTGGGAGTGTCATCACACAGCGCTACCTATGTTACCTTCACATGGCAACCACCTGAATTCAGCGACCCCTCTGAACAGCTTCTGTACAGGTATTATATGTTGTTCCTCGTTAAAAATGTTTAATGTTGTAATTTAACTAAGAAAACTAATATAATTTGACTTAGAAACTATCAATTTAATTTGATCAATCTCAGAATTTTTGCAGAATTTTTTAGGTAGTCAGAAATTAGGTAAAATTAATTTTCAAAGTTTGTAACTCCCAAACGAGGAAGTTGAATATATTTATTCCAATTTCTTCCACGTCCAGGGGGTTTATTTTTTCCCTCACACTGGTTACCCCAACCTGAGCTGTCAGAATTAACACTCATTATGGACAGATTCTAGCATATGTAAAAAAAATTAAAAAAAATATATCATTGGCTTGCCTTCTGATAAGGTCTGTCTCTGGCAGCAAAATTCTTTGATTACATTGTTTAACTGATTTCATTGTAAACTTTTTTTTTTTAAATTATTTTGCTTGTTTATGCGATTATTTATTTGAATATTGTCCGAGAATCAGACTACTATCTATGGTCATATGTCTAATTTTAACATTATTTTTTTATTATTTTCAGGGTTCGATACAAGTCTCATTCCGATGGCAAATTCCAGATGGTAGAAACATCTGTTACTTCACATACTCTGGAGAATCTTAGCCCTAACACGCAGTATATTGTGTATGTATCTGCCGTATCTGGTAAGGGAGAGAGCTTACCTTCCGAAACACTCATAGCTTGGACTGATCCTGCTTATCCAGCCTATGTTGAGGTTCGATTCAATAATTAATATTATTTTTCGATTATCATAAATATTAGCAAAGTTAAAGAGGCGTCATGGTGTCATAAATTCATTTTTTATGATTGAAAAAATGTTAATTTATAAATTTTAAATGAAACTAAAGAACAAAATTTGCATTACCAATTGTTAAAAAAATAAAAATGTATGCAAAAGTTTGTATTAAATAATATCTACTGTGGTTTTTAAACAAAGAATTGATCAATTTTGTCTTTGCATATAATATAAAGTTCTTAAACACTAAATAGAAATTACAAGTAATTAAGAAACTATAAGTAATTTAGATTTTTTGTTTTTTTAAGAACGATCAAAGCAAAAAAACATTTAATATCAATGAATTTAATGATAGGGACAATCATTACATGCTGAAGATTTTGAGCAAGAATAATAAGACAAGAGAATTTAGCTGGAATAGTAAATATTAAATAGTGTGTTTTTAGCTGTAGTAATCACACAATGCAATGGTTGATGATCTTTAAATTTACCCGCTGACGACTTTCCTTTAATCACTCAAGAAATGTAGAGCTGCAGCAGCATCAGCACTTCCACTTAACTCAATTTTGGGTCATATTGTTCAATTCTTCAAAATTTAATTTACCATTCTCCAAGTGACAGAATTTGATTAATGTGAAGTGTTGCCATTCCATACTACAGAATTAAGAAGTTCCAATTCTTAAAGTGTATAATTCAGTTAATCAACCATTCAATAGACCTGACTATTCTTCATTTATTCAAAATCATTAAGAAATTAAATTTTATTAATAAAATTTTTATTGTGTTTTCAGCCTCCTACAGTCCACCCTATCAACCTAGTCGTAGAAGGAAGCAGTATGACCATACTTTGTATTGCTATGGGTACACCGATGCCGACCATATCACTGTACATATCAGGTCGCTTCGTAAGACAAGAGGTGACCAGGCATATGGTAACAGTTATCAATAATGTTACCAGGGATATGAACCATATCTCGTGCTATGCCGACAACGGTTATGGAACCCCCATGGAGGCCAGAAGGAGAATTATTATCAGCTGTAAGAGTTATGTTATTTATTTTATTGCATTATTTGTATTTAGTGAATGTATAATTATTCTCTCTACGGGACATATTATTATGTGCTGTTTGTTATCATGGCATAGCACAGTAAAGTTTTGGTTTGGTCAAATTAATATCCAACTACTACTAAGATTAGTGAGAAACCACAACCACACCAATAATGAGAAGAAACTATATCATCCTGTCAATTAAAATTTAATTATTAAATGATCAAACATTGCGGTCATATTAATCAATGCTGCCATCCACAGATTTTCTGACTTAAGTATTAATATTTCAGGTTTACTTTTGTGGCCATCAAAGTAAATATATTTCTTAATTGAATGTTTCCGATATCAAATTATTAACTAAAATTAGCTTTGCTGACTTCCTTCTAATCTCCAAATGTGCATTCACAAAAAGGATTTGAAAATGTTAGCAAATGATTGGAAATGTGCCGTCCACGTGCTTAAACACACTGCCCAAACATTTGAGATAGAACAGTTAACAACAAATTACAAATCCCTTTTGATGTATTAACTTTACCTAGAGCATCGGTCAACATAAACAAACATTTGTTTGTGTTTGCAGAGCTAGCTAGAGTCCATACCTCCTGTCCAAACCCAAGCATGCATCCTGTTTGCAAGTGCAGCGTAGGTTGGAGTACTCTGCTCATCACTGTTTGTTTATCTATTTTAATTTTAAGCTTGATATAAGCTACGATACATTAACTAAAGAAATTACTTTATGTTACAGATAAGCCTCATATTAGTCCTTCTGGTATCACAATGGCGGCTTACGGTGAAACTATTACACTTGATTGTCAAGTAGAGAGCTACCCAGAGCCTAAGATGATGTTCTGGAGAGATTTCAACCTGAGAATCCCTGTTATTAATGGAGGCAAGAAACACGAAGCTCAGTATATCAGGAATAAAGATGTAAGCAAATCTTAATCATTTTTTTTTAGCCGTTAAGCCGTTTTTAAGTGAAATTGACCAGATGGCTGTTAAGACTGAGTAGGACCAATCTGAGAAATCTGGTTGGAGTGCTAACTGGATACTGTTGGCTCAGTAGACATCTGACATTGCTAAAAGTAGAGGAGGACACCATATGTCCAGTATGTGGAGAGGAAGAGGGAACAGCTTACCATTACCTGGGACTGTGTGAACGTCCAACATTCTAGTTAAGAGTTGTATGTCCGATACCAATGTCAATTCACAAGTTTTGCATTATTAATATTGTACAATCATAGGAATTGTAATAGTATAGGCACGTCTACTGAAATAACAGAAATCCTTATTTCCTTTAAAATCCCTTACATAAAAGAATTAATTAAAACTAACTAAAAACTTATTTCATAACTGACAAAATTGAACTTTAAACCCATCAATATTAGAAGTTGGCCACTATAATTTTATTATATTGAAATTTATTATTATATTGCAGGATGAAGACAAGTGGACCATGAGATTGACCATTAAGTCAATTGAAGATAACGATGAAGGAGAATATTACTGTCATGCAGAGAATGCATTTGGTAACGCCACTCAACCTGTTTCAATTAGAATACGCAATGTGGTATGTATATTAAGATTTTTCCTTATGCTAAATTTTATATTTAAATTCAAGGAACCTCTTAAAAGAATACAAATTGTTCATATCTAATTAGAATTAGGTGATGTTTGAAAAAATGTTTAAAACATGTTTTATTGTGATTAATATTACTGTTTTTGTACTTACAGGCTGCAGCAAGCAATGTGACACAGTGCTGTATTGAGCGTAATGTAACGTCTGTTTGTATGGATGCATGCTCATTCTACCTGGACATTGATGCAGTTATCGATAAACCTGAGTGCATAGCTGACTTTGATAAGCTTATGAAGTGTGGATCAGGTATGTTACTTCCCTCAGATTAGCATGTACTAATAATAAATTAATTACTAATAATCCTCTTTATCTGCCAGTTTGACGTTTGACCACAGATTCAATTAAAAACCTTACTATGTACTATTATAAACTCTACTTGCATAATTACTTATCTTTATATATTAATAATGTATTTATTTATGTGTTTTACAGATGGTTCAGACCATCGTAGCTGTTGTGTACACAATGGAGTAGAGAGAGGATGCTTGGATTGGTGCAGAGGAGAGGCATTATTTGCACAAGATCATAAGTCTTGTTTACTTCACCACACTAAGAAAATCATGTCGTGCTTCAGGGAAGGCAGAGGTAACCCCAGTTATCATTTATACCTAGATTGTAAATTAAATTAACCAAATATAAAAAAGATCACTCATACAATGGAAGTGGTAGATCCAGGTTCCAGGTTTGATTTTCGACTCGGTGTTCACCTGATATCACGGTATAGATGGGTAGCTACTGTATATAAGTGGTGCTCATCTGGTTACAAATGCCTATTGTATCTGATGGATCAACACGCCAGCCCTGTGTCATTCATTACATTTAGTTGTATAAGGCAGGCCCAAGCCTCCTATGGGCAGTTGCACCATAGATTATTAAATTATTATTAAAGATAATATAAATAATTTTATAAATGATTTCTTGTTTAGATCGGTTACCAGGTCCCCCACTGAATGTAAGAGTGGAGAGGATAGATGACCACTCTGTTATGGTTCATTGGGATCCACCTATTAAGAATCCTCACACCGTTGAAGTTTACAGGTAATATTAATAATGGTAGATAAAATGCACAAATGTTGATTATAATTAAAAATATAAGTTTTTAACACAACTAATTATTGTTGGTTTTAAGTTTTAATTATAAATTAATTCAATAATTTGATCAATCAAGTTAACTCTTGGACTTTATTTTACTATGAGTCAGTTTCACTATTTCGTTAAAACAGCGGACTTAATTTTTTAAACATGTTGTATTATCTTATCAATACATTTTAACTTTTTTCGGCAGAGTATTCTGGAGGCAGACTACAACTAACTCTGTAACTCTGAAGAATGACAGTAAAATGACCAGCTTGAAGATAACAGGGTTGAAATCTGCAGCTACCTACGAGTGTAGTGTAAAGGCAGGGAACACTAGAGGAACTTCAACGCTATCTGACCCTGTACAGTTCACAACCGATGAGAAATACATCACCTCGGCTGCTAGCATAGGTAATCATCAATTGAAATTAATATCATCAAAATGTTTGTCTAATTTTTTTTAAAAAAAACATATATATACATTTCCTCGGTAAAGATAAAAGGATTATCAGTCAAGAGCTTAAATCTTTCATACTCATTTATAATAAAAAATACTATATACATATTCTTATGTGATTTGTTGAAAATTTTGGAGTGGTTTTAATAATATTTTGCAGGGTTTTTTTTGTATTAAACTATAAAAGTTATTTATTTTCAGACTGCATACATGTGATAAAATTATATTGGCAAGGAATTGGTTATTTTTAATGAAATATAAATAGAAACTGGAAAATATGGGTGATTCTAAAAAAAAAAAAAAAATGGATGGCCACAAATTAGTTGACTTGAAAAATTTTGAAAATTTTGAAAAAAAAAAAAAAAAATCTAATACAATGTGCAATCTCTAATACATATTTAATAATTTGTAACTCAAGTGTGAGCTCAAATCTTGGTTTAGACACATAAATCCATTTTTTTTATTTATTTATTTTTTTACTGCGAAATGAAAAAAATTCGGTAATGAAAATTGGTGGCAGTAATAAGAACTTCAATTTAATTTAATCATCACTTTTTCTTTAATATAGGCAATAAAATCAACAAATGTAAAGGGTTAGGAGGTATATCCTGATCCTTTCTTATTTGTTGTTGAATAAAACTTAAATTTAAATTTTCTTTTGGGGCAGAAATTTTAGGAAAAATAGACAAACAAAAACATTTTTTAACATATAATTTTTTATTAACATGATAATTTTTAGTGTAAAAAGTAGTATTTTTTTCTTTTTACCTAGAAACATATTAATACACCTAGTGTAATATTAAAACATTTAAAAAAGGGAAGTAAATAATTATTCTATAATAGATTATTTACACCTTAGAACTGCTAAAACTGGATGGACCTGGCTTTCCAATGGGTTTTCCTAAAAGTTTGATTCCCCCAAGAATTGAATCGTAAATCCCAATTATTTCTAGATGAAAGCTATATCAACAATTCTAAGCTAAAGGGCTTTTTAGCTTAGAAGTCATATTTCTCACCTGGTGAAATGAAGTGTGTGCGATTCAATTCCACCATAAAATCACAAATCTCCTTATTCTGAACTAAATTCTGTTAGAGATTTTCTTATATAACTTGGAATCTTTTAGACATGTCCTCAAAATAATAATATTTAACGTAATTAATTTATTTAAACATTTTTGTTTAGATGAGGAGACGCCTACTTATGGAATGGCTGTCGGTATGCTATTCTCAGTTGGCGCTGTGACTGCTATTGTAGTCGGTGCTATCTGGTTTATCAGATCCAGAAATATGAACAAGGGTAATGGAGGTGTTGCTTTTGAGAACCCATCCTATCTCAGGGAGGTCAATATGGACCATATGCAGGTATAGTTTATCAACAGAGTATATAATAACTTTTGTTTGGGGATCCACCTGAAAATACTGTCAGAACATTGGTATTTCAATACCTGAAGAGAGGAGGCATTTAAAAAAAAAAAAAAAAAAAAAAAAAAAAATAGTGCACAAAGTATTTATAAATAGGAACACTATTATAAGAAATGTTGTATGAGTTGGCTCAAACTGATTTTATATATAAAACTCTACTTAAAACTTGTGGGATTATTGAACAAGTATTTAGTTTAATGCTATCATTAGTCAAAGAGTAATGGGAAGTATGTTTCCCCTTGTTTTGAGGAAACATACTTTAGGTGGTTTTTAGGTGGAAACATTCTTCAGCTTGTGATAAATTTCAAATAATCTAAAAATAAATATATAATTATTTAGATTTCTTGAGGTAACTAATAGCAACGTAATTTCCCTATTGCTTCAAATATAAGACACACTTTTTTCTGTTTTTACATTGTAAAAATCGATCAGATCTTTGGTTCGAAAATTGGGATGTGTCCTATATTGGCGTCTTATATCCGATGCAATACGGTAATTAAGATTTTTTTATATTTTAATGATTTTCATGTGTTTATTTATTTATGTTATATTTTTTGTTATTAGTCTAATGGAGACAGCGGATGGAGAAATGAACCACTTCAGGTTCCACAATGCACAGAAGTAGCACCGACTCTTTTCGAAGAATTGAAACTTGGCGCAAACGGCGCCGGATTTAAGAGGCTTAAGCCATAGTTCGAAATGATCGCGTTGCAACCTCAGCAAAACACTTAGTGCCTCACCATCTCCTCCCCACACTATCACCAACTTTAATTATTAAAAAAGAAATCACGTCTCGAGATATTAACTAAAATACCGGGATATCATGTGTGTGTGTGAACTTAAAAATATTTGGAAAACAATGTATATTAAAAAAATAAATAAATAAATAAATAAATGTTACTTTGGCACATTGCCAAAGACAAAATATGAATAATTCAAAAAGAAGAAAAAAAAAATCACTGTGGTTTTTTGTGACACTTATCACTGTATATCACTCTTAATGTAAAAAAAGAAAACCAATGTATGTTTAGATGTATCGAAAATATGAAAAGAAGAGAAAAAATGATGAATGTAACAAGCTCAAAAACTGAAAGATGAAAATAGAATTTTAACAAAAAACGTAAAACTGTGATTTCATTGGTAAACTTTTTTTTTTAATTTTCTTAAAATGAAAGTAAAATTTTTTATTATTAATTATTATTTATTTGACTTCATGCTAATTATGTGGGTGCTAATAAAAAAAAAAAATCAGTATTAATCAATAATGGGGATAGGGATTGTCAAATGGTTGGTCAATTAAATGTGAAACCCAAGGTTCAAACACAGATGTATTTGGTGGTATTCATATACTTGGTACCCAGTCCTATATTTGTTTTCTTCTTGTAAAGAATTCCTTTGTCTAAATACCAATTAAGGGATATTTTGTCCAAAGAACTTTGGTGAATGTTAAAGGTGATAGTCTAATAAACTATTAAGACAAGGGAATAATTACAAATTTGGCTAATCAAGTTAATGTCAGAAGTCATTTACCCAGCCCAAATTAATTTATGTGTATCTATTCCCTTTCATAGTATTAATTAGACTAAGGAAGGAATGCTATCACCGTTACATAAAGAAGAGTGGTGTTCCCAAAGTTCTTTGTACTAAATATCCCTTTGTCTTAATAGTTATTTAAAATTAATGCCTTATAAGATGTCCCGTAAACAATATAGTGTGAGTAACTTTGAGTTTTTTTTTTTTACTCTTACTATAATACATTATAATAAGACTTAGAGAAGCGAAGATAATAAAGGTACATTCCCTAGAACTAAATTAATAATAACAACAATCCTGGGTTCAAATCCAAGAGAGATTAAATATTTCTAAACACTAATTATTGTAATGAAGATGGATACTGGATACACAAAGTGATTGATTCTTATTTCCTCCTGCAATGACAATATCCACAAACCATCAGGAGAAAGAATCATAAAAATAAATTATTCATATTGAGAAATAACTTATTCCCACTTTTATTTTTATACTTTTTAAATTATTATTATTTTTTATTTATTTATTTATTTATTTTTTTGGAGGAAACAATGTTGACATTGACAAAAAAAGCTATTGGAATGACAGTTTTCTTCAGAATTTAAAACTTATTTTATATGATTTTTTTCTTCTATTTTAACTTGGAATTTGTAGATCTGTTAATTTTCTATTAAAGTCTATCAAGATGATTTTGCCGTATGTTAAATCTATTTTTCTTCAATTTTTTTATCTGAAAAAAATGTTAGTTGTTCTATAATTTTAAAGAATGAAGCTAGTGTAACCATTGTTATAATACAGAAGTTATGTTGCATGTTTAGATTTTTCCCATCTAAAATAACTATGAAAAATTTAAATTTTTTAAAAGACAGAATTGAATATTCATGGAAAGAAGATATAGAAAACACTCTTATGTTTAATTTAAGTTCATTTAACATGAACTTTAGTTCATCTTGTTCAGTCAACTATGGAACACTTGAACTGATTGATGCCTAACATGGATACAAACATATTCTATACAAAGCAATGGTTCAAACTCAAAGAGTAAGATCTTTGTTGAGATAAATAATTTAGAGCAGGAATTGAGATAGATTTGTCTAAACGCAGATATAAACTGTTCTTGAAGATCTACTCGTCTCTTGTTCTTTCTTTGTTAAGTGTATTGCTTAAGAATTGTTCTTTGAATTGCTGAACAACTGTAAACTTCTAACAAAAACTGGCTGGTCAAAAATTAGAGTTATTCTAGGAGTGATTTCATACTTAAAACTTCCTAATCACTTATTTAAAAATTGTTGAAATAATGCTTGACTTTTGACTGGACGATCTGTGGCCATTCTTAAACTTTATTTTATTACAAGAGAAAATTGTTGAAAATAGGGGGAAAAATATATAATTGCATTTGTTATCACAAAAGAAGATATTTAAATTGAGTTTATCTTTGTTTTTTATTTATATCTGTAAACATGATTTTTATTTGTATTAAAATTTTTATTATAACACGTTAATAGATATCTATATTAATAAGGGAGGGGGTAAATAAAACAACAAAATGTACCAAAAAAAAAAAATTAAAACAAAATTTAAAAATATAAAAAAATAAAATAAAAA
>KZ651185.1:130732-148225 GCA_001010745.2 Gerris buenoi | reverse complement strand
AATAATAAAAAGTATAATTAGAATAAATTTATCTACATTATTATATAAATTACTTTATATGAGCTGTAAAAAAACAAACAATCTGTATAATAAATAAAGAATAAAAATTAAATAATCTTTTTTAGTACTTTCATAATTTCTAATTTCATTTTTTTTCATCAATTAATTACATATGTATAAATTAGCTATTTGTTTATCAGAAAAGTATAAACAATAACTTAAGGCTGCATGGTGTCAAAATACAGGAGCTGTAAAGCCTTTGATAATAATATATGCAGAAATTAATAATAATATTATTATTTTTTTATTTTTTTTAAAAGTTCATAAAAAACAATACTTTTTTGATTTTCTAGTTGATTTTTGATCTCTTAATTAGTTGTCTTGTCTAAACTGTCATTGATTTATCTAATTTTTAAAGGCTTCAAAAATATCCTTTGTATTTTATTAACCTTGAGTACAACTCCAATAATAAGAAAGTAAAATTGAATGGGCAATCCATGCCCTTAAATTCAAATTATTATTAAAGAAGAAATTAAAAAATACAAATAAAAATGCCTTGATAGTAAATTTACTAATTCACCCAATTTTCAAAAGGAGGATCATTATTATGTGTATTTTCTTATCTAATGATAATTTTATGATAAGTGATATATAAGGTGTCCCTGAATGAAAATGCAGAACTTCGGGAAATTATAGGGAAATTTGATGTAGAATAAAAAATGTACGCCTTGAATAAATCTAGTAGAGCATAGAATTCTGTAGCAAATGACACCAATCCTACCTCAGATCAAAAGAAAAACATGATTTTCGGCAAAATTTCAAAGTTCTATCCTGTTACTTCATTTACAAGCAGTTAATCTATTTAGGTCTCTTTCAAAATCAATAATTCTAGGAGAATTTCGGTACTTCTTTAGATGGTTATTCCACTGTTTTTTTTGGGTTTTTTTTTTTAGAATATAAATGACTTTGACTAAATAACTATTAAGACAAAGGGATGCTTAGTCCAATGTACTTTGGGACAAAGGAATATCACACTTATGTTTTTATAAGAGCAGTAACCATCTAAAGAAGTGCCAGAATTTCAAATCAGGATTGAACAGAGCTGTGATAGGTTTCATTTTACACAGACTTGAATTCTCTATAAGGTTTACTTTGAGGCTTTCTATGGTAAAAAATATAGTATTTGATAATTTTAAGAGTGAACACAAAAAAACAATTCACCATCAAATAACCTTTAAGATCCTGAAGCGGTTTTGTTCAGGGACACCCTATATACATGCCATCATGAATATAATTTATATAAATGTGTATGAATATATATTCACAATTATATTCATTTACATAAACATAAGTTAAATAATGAGTCATAATCTTGATAACTACAAATATGTTTATATTAAATAAATAATTATTAAGTTTATGATTTATATTGGTACATTTAATGTAATAATTAATGTACCATCTAATTCATGAATAACTTTGAATAATATAAAGACATCAGGGTTTAAACAAAATATAAAATAAAAGACAAAAAATATAACATCTTAAAAAGTTTACAACTTTCCCGTTATGAGTGAATTTCTATTTAATTTGTTTTTATCATACAGAAAAAATACCCTTGTTTTTCCTTGAGTTAAATCAAACAAAAAACTCAATCATTATTTTTGTAACAACATTATTTTTTATCCTTTCAGTGAAAATTTATTCATATATCTCTATTAATAATAATAAAGTAGTCTATGGTCTCAGTTTTTTTTTTAAACAAGAAATTTTTTGACAAATATTAAAAAAAAAAAAAACATATTTATACATACATTTTTCTTTTAACTTACAATAAGCTCATTATTTAGTCATTATAAAGATCCATGTTGTTTTCTTTTAAAAAAATTACATCTTTTAAGGTATGGTGGACAACAAGGAAACTGGTTGCATGAAATAAGTTTCACGAAACACGAAACTAAAGTTTTATACAACCACTAGTTTTTATAAAATTCTAAGGTTGCATGAAAATCTAGTCTGGAATTTCCAGTACCTGGTGTAGGGTTAGTGTGCTCTGTATTTCTTCAATAATTCTTTTTCTATTTGTATTTCATCATGAAACTGACTGAAATGAGTTTCATCAGTCATTAATGCACACATGCAAAACTAGTTTCATGAAACTGGTTGCATGAAACCTATTTCATACAAGCAGTTTCCTTAATGTGCACAGCACCTTAAAATGTACAAAATGTACAGAACATTCACATAGTTAAGAGACAAATTTGAAAAAAAATCTAAGAGACAAATTTGAAAAAAAATCCAACTAATCCCTTACAAACTAGACTACAATCTGTGCCAAACGAGTGTTAGTGTGTTGACAGCGCGGGAAAAAGCAAATGGGGTGGGGAGCCAACGAGAGCTCAAGATTTGCCCTCTGGATAACCATATAAGAAGGTCGGTTTTATTTTTTCCCTCAGAGGTTGACCAATCTGTGTGTAACTCGATTTCCCGCGCTGTCAACGCACTAATTCTCATTTGGCACAGACTGCACATCTGACAATTTTTCTCAAAACAAACATAACGATTAATTATAACAGGTTTTTCATAGTGCGAAGTAGGGTTGATTAACATGAATGTATCAGATAAGTAAGAACATATTTTTGGAGGTTTAATAACAATAGCATTAAAAGTTGAGTTTTCTTGAATTTTCCATGATGAAAACCTTCGAATTTCAAAGGAGTCTGTGATTTTATTGCTTTAATATACCTCAGTATCTTAGACATCATAACAGTTTTTAATAGAATTATCTAAACATTTAAAATATACTAAAGTTATTGAAACTTAATAAATTCAAGAAAAATTATTAATGATATTATTATTTCTATAGCAACAATACTATATCAATTACCAAGCATCTTCAAATATATCACCAACACTCTTGACTTTTATTTTATTTTATTTTTTTTTAAACTTTCCAAATTGAAAGAACGTTTCTTTCCTTCTTTAACCTATTCAGACCAAAACCTGAGTCAGAAGTTAAGAAAACGGTAAAATTATAAAAATAAAAATTTTACACACCTTATATCTTTTTACTGTATTTTTTATACTTCTCCCAAAATCTTATACTTGCGGAACCAACAATGGACTGATAATGTCAAATATATAGCTTATATAATTGATTAAAAAAAAATCGTTTCACGAGAAATAATGTCATATTGATATTAAGAGGCGAGGTTCCCTTACCTAGACACTTGCCCCTAGCAGAATTCCAAGGAGAGATATTTTAGTGACACTTCTTGTATGAGTGGAGA
The DNA here is from genome assembly GCA_001010745.2 of Gerris buenoi. Taxonomy (NCBI): domain Eukaryota; kingdom Metazoa; phylum Arthropoda; class Insecta; order Hemiptera; family Gerridae; genus Gerris; species Gerris buenoi. The sequence continues at coordinate 144,935 of KZ651185.1, read as the reverse complement.
CCGGACAATTGGCAACAATATTTTAGCAACCTCTCCACCTTCTCTAGCAGTGATATGTGTTATCACCCACAGTTGTAATTGGCTGTGTCCCCAACAGGAAACGGCATGTATTTTTTTTTTCAATAGCTATAGAAATCTATAACATACAACTAATCTACATTTTAAGGTCTTTAATTTGATTCTCAGTTCACAATTTATTCTGATGTTAAAAAAATATTAATCAATTTTAATCAGATACCTAACTAGTACCAAATTTAAATTAATCAATATCCACAGATATTAGATGATAATTTGATTTACATGCTAATGGATATAAGAGTGCATTAACTTGGATGTTTTTAAGTTGCACTGAGAAAGGTCTATAATACTATACCACCGTAAATAAAAATATAAGAAGATAAAGGTCTAGGCTCAAATCCCAGTGGGGATATATGTTTTCGCATCTTCAGTAGACTTTTTTTTAAATAAGTATCTATTAATACTATAACTTTTGATGACAGATTAAGTTGTTATAATCAAGTATCTTATTTTTAAGATTATTTTTTTAGCCAGGAATAAAAAAAAAATCACTTTTTTTCATAAAATGAAATAAAAAAGGGGTGTAAGATACGATGCTATAAATTAATGGAGATGATAGTAAAGTTTAACGAGGCGGGGTTACGCTCGGAGTGACACAAACTGGTGGAAGATGTCGAGAATATGAGGATCCAAGTCAGACGTGAAGAGAAGGGTCTCCAGCGTAACACTGTACTTCTGCACTTGTTCATGATGAGCTAGAAAGACGTTCTGGAGTCTGCCCACAGTCCACCTGTACCAGTGGTTATCAAATTCCTTGTCGTCAGTATCGCATCTCACAAGATGTTCACTCAGAATCATTATGAAACGCTGCAATCAATCAAAAACAAATCAAAATTAGTTAATTTTAGAGGCTTATGCTATTAGTAGAATGGGAAGGATGAACCATAAGTTCAAACCTAGCAATTAATTAGACCTACCTATTTAAACCCAAGAAAACTGATAGCAACCAGTTTCATTGAAGGGAAACTACAGTTTGATGCAACCATTTGACAAACAACACAGGGGCCTGCACTGGGTTTCATTAAACTCTAGTGTAACAGGCAGCAATATACTAGATTTCACAGTCTGAAAATCAAACCCAGATCAGTGGTCACCATTCAAAGTTGCGAACAAATTTTGCGCCATCAAAATACTTTCTCCTTATATGAGAAAGTGAAAAGAAGGAGAATGAAAGATAAATGAACACTATCCTGCTAGGAATTGAACACAGAATCCTTAGGCTTGCATCCCTCTCTAAGCACTAAGCCACAGCAGAAGAATAATTTTTCTCCATAATTTACTCTCGCAAATAAAAATAACAATAAATATTTGAATTTCTGGCCATGGATTGATTACCCTTAAATTTTTTCTTTTTAATTATGTCCATTCTGAATGATTAAGACATAAAATATCAGTTAAACGATTAAATTTACATAAATAATTAAGATCACCTGGAATATGATAAGGAAAAGGTTCTTCTGGTCGGACTGTGCCTGCTCTAGTTGTTCTTCTTTCTTCTCAACCATCTCTTCAGTAGGTTTGTTTCTTCTGCCTCCGGAGTCTGAGTCTTCACCTGATGAGGATTCACCTGATGGCAGTCTCTCTCTCAACTCCTCCAGCTCACGACTTAATCTGCTCACATATTTACTCATCTTCCTTATCGTCAAATGAAGAATCTCCCAGATGTACAACCTAGTTGACAAAAATACATTTAAGAAATAATAGTAACATTGTAATGGTTCTCAACTCTATAAGAGATTACAACCTAATATGACACTTACAATGGCTAATTTTGACCTAACATCCAAATTTCTTTAAAAATGAACGACTAGTTTTAATTTAAGAAAAAGAGGTTCACAAAAAAGTTGAATGGCAGATAGACACCAGACCAAAAATTTTCTCCGATGTCTGTCGAGTAACTTTTCAATTTGGAAACATGAACAAATTTCATACTTCAGAATAATTACAGTGCTTCCGTTATCGTTGGTAAGTTTGACAGCAATATCACAGTACATACAGGATTAAACAGGATACAGGAATTAAACATAATACTTACTTGGTGAAGTCATGAGCCATATCCTTTGAGAAGATCCAATTGGCTACAGCAGAGCATTCTAGAAGCTGAATTTTAAGCATTTTATCTATTAGAACTGTGAGCATCTGCTGGTGGTTATGCCAAACCTCATACATAGACTTGAGAATACACAGCTGAGCTTCCTCTGTGTCAGCCAAGAGCTAAAAACAATCATACCAATCGATCAAAACAAACCAAAAAAATCTTTAACATTATAATCTGTAAAAATGTTATTACAGTACAGTAATAACCTTACTTGAGTTACCCCCTCATACGCTAATTACGGAGTAATGCAATTTTCAAATCTTCCCCTTCCCGCCAATTGCATATTTTTTTCAGAAAAGGAATAACAAATTATTAGCGTGCTATGAGGAAATTTTATCTTTGATCCATCTGTCTGTTGATTGTGCTAGATTTTTTGAAGTCAAAATAACTCCGGTTTATGTTTTTCCAATGCATAATAATAAAATTTGTAGTTCTTATCTACTTATCTACACATTTCTCTTATAAATTATTGTTTTCTTTAGCTCCTGGTCCCAACTAAACCAATTTACATGCAAACTTTTAACCTCAACCCTTAGCAAACTTTAAGAACTCAACGGAGCCAACTATCATGTTATTTTGGGGTATTACTGTATTTCTGTATTGAGATCCTACACATAAATTTATCGTTCATAACTAAAACGTACATAGAAAATAAACATATAATAAAAAGTTTACCTTGAACACTTCAATGAACTTAGCTATGGCAGCAAAGGAATGAGAGAAACTCTTGGAGCCAAGGTAGAGTAGAGTTTGCACAAAAACATCTATCTTCAATGGATTATACCTGAAAATTAACAGATTAGTTAATAATCAAAATGGAAATCATTTGGCAAGAAATTTCCAGCAGTAGAGTTAAAAATATTTTGGCAAATAATTTATAATTATTACTAAATTAAACAAGTATCAATTATGAAAGGCAACAACAATTATATTACACATCACATAACAGACAACTAAAATAGATGGCGAGGATCAGTCAAGATTAAAAATCAACGTTCTTGAATAAAAACGAAGTCTCAGAAAAAATGTATTTACTTCTTCAAGGTAAAAACAAGAATTAAGGTTATTAACTGCACTTAAGGAACTTACTTGCTGCACTTACTTAAGAATTTATTCTTCTCCCAAACTTTGGTAAGTCCACAACTTCCTCAACTTTTAGAGTCTGAGGGCAAAAATAGGCCCTTTGTAATTTCCGGTATTTTTTTTTTGTCTGTCATTTATGCATGTACATTCCAAAAGTACCCCACCAAAAAATGTTAATCTTGCAGTTAATAACCCAAATACAGGAAAAATTTAGGGAAACCCTGAAATTTTATCCCTTCTCTAAATCAAGCAATCTATTTCTTTGTAAATAGCACTTAAAATATGGAATATAATCGCTGCACAAAAGTATTGCTCATAGTCATATAATAAATGTAAATGAACAAACCTGACGTCGGTTCCCTCATCTTCCTTGAGAGGATTGGGTAGGTCCATGAGGATGGTAAGTACATCCTCTGCTGAACATTTGTTCTTAATTGAGTTCAGCAACTGTTGTGCAACGCTTGCACCTATCAGGTTATCTGAAACAAACAATACAAATAGTGTTTTAGACAAAATAAAATAAACCTTTACTTCCATCACTCTAAACCCAAATAGAAATTAACAATGATAAATAATTTTATGATGTACCATATGATATATTTGTTAATATTAAAATGGATATCATAGTAAACAATATGGCTAGTAATAAACAGCTTGGCTTTCCGGTGAAATCCGGAATCCGTAAATTCTAGTAAACATCACACTGCACCACACCCCTGAAGATGCTTCCAGTAGTGGAAGCAAAACGTTGGATTTCAACCCGTTCGTGACGCTGATTTCACCGGAAAACCAAAAAATAATGAAAACTGCATTGCAACAAAACTGAATTATAATAATTGGATTTGATTCCGTTCATTATAATAACTAATAATAAGAACAAAATTATTATAGACATCGCAATTCAGATCTCAATTACTATTATAATAACTTATATAGCCTCGTAATTGTTATAAAAAAATTGTTTTACTTTATCCGAAAGGAGAGATTCAAAATTATCTTTAAAATAGGTTATCAGGTGCATAATAAATAATAATCAGGTGCATTGTTAAGATTTAACTCTTCCAAGTAATCATTACATAGATCGCTTTATAGTTCAATCGAGTTTATGATTACTAAGGTTCGATTTATTATCATTCACCTCAACTTTCCAAAAAAAAAAAAATAAATAAATAAAAAGCAACAAACAATCCAGAATAAACTTACAAGTAAAAAATGTAAATTATCTAGTTAAAAACCACTGTTTAATGATACAGATTACTCTTAAATAACACAGATTGAAAAAAGGCCCAGGTAAGAATGAAATATAGCACTGTACAAGAAATTTTTCGACCCTAAAAAGAAGAAATAAAAATATACTTCCATATAATTTTAAAAAAATTGACTGCCAGTTAGTGTGGCGTATAGCTTGATTTTATGCTTTTACAAGCCATTAATTGTCTAAGTTATTTAATTTTTTCCTGCTTTTTTTGATGTGAAACTTTTTTTGATTTTTTACATGAATTAAAGCATCAAAAATTAAAAGTTAAAAGGCGCAGGCGGTTTAAATTAATCTGTTGCTATCTGAGGTCTACTTTCAACAAACCATCCAAATTTCATAAAAATTAGATGTAGCAATTTTGAAGATGTAGGAATAAATAAATGTATGTTTGTGGGCATGTTGAAGAGAAACAAATGGGCGCAGAAGGTCTAAATTTATATGGGACCAACATTGGGCTAATTATGACCTACCATACAAATTTCATTAAAATCGGATTTGTACTTTTTAAGATAATATGTTTTAAATACACACCGACACGCAGACACCGAACTCAAAATGTTCCCGATGTCTGAAACGGATTTCTGTCTTGAAATTTTTTCAAGCGGAAATATAAAATATCTTCGTTCTTCAGAACGATCAATTAGCTTTCGTTACCTTTGGAAAGCTCGGAAGCAAAAAACAATTTAATACCACCAAGTAAATTATAAAATAGAAATTACGTTTTATAAATAGAGGAAATTGGCGCGAATATTCAAGTTTGATAGTGTTTTTTTTTTTTTTTTTTTTAAATGTCTCTTTGCCAAGAAAGAGCGTTGAGCCTTAAACTACGGGGTCGATTTCGACCCCGATGGAATTGGTGTACCTACATGGTGAGAAAAATCTCACCCCGAGGCGAAATCAAGAAATTAATTTTAGGTCTAAATTTGGGAGCACCACCTCCAAAAAATGATTCTACGTTTCCAACGATTTTGATTAAAATGCAGTCCATTTAAAAATGAACCTTACCATATAAGTAACTTTACAAAACATCAGCTGGACGTGATTATCATAGTAACATATCACACCTTTGGCCGAAAAGACAGGGGGCAGAAGACAAGCGACTCATGTCGTATGACTTTTCAGTGAAAGATGCGACCTTATAGAATTCGAACTATTTTTAATTGTGTCAGTGTTAATATCTTATGTCTTCCAAATGGTAGCGAGTCGTTAACTACTCGGATAGATATCGGCGTAGCCAAGTAGAAGTAGTTAGTTGTTTTATTATATTATAATGAAATAAATGTGTGTATAAAACGAAAAAAAAAGTCACACACTTTAGTACTGCCAGGTTCATTCCCCAGTCAATAAGTGTGCATGCAATCAGAAAATTACATTTTTTTATTTACTTTGATTGAAAATACAATCTCAACATGTAATCATAAAGAAGAAAGTAGATATTGAACAAAATACGGCAATAAAATAATAATAAAGTGCAATAATAATGTTATTAGAGAAAATATAAAATTATCTACACACAATATCTACTCTCTACAATATCTAATCTCTACAATATCTAATCTACACACAAACACGCTTTAATGACGAAAACTCACATGAAGAAACAAAAAGCAACTTATTTTAACGCCCACAAATAAATAATAATAATGAACCGTAAATAAAACCTCGAAAAAACAAATTGTAAAACAGATGGTACTCATTTGAAGATCATTTATTTTATGAAGTACAAAATTATTCTATTAGGAAAGTAAATTCACAAGCATGAAACCCTATCTCACGAATCCATCATACGTACGTTCTTAAAACTCATTGATTGTATGTTTTTAATGCATTAATTCAGCGATGAAACAAAGAGACAAAGAAAGGCATAAAGGCTTCAGTGGCACACAACAAAATTGACTGACTTTCACCCGCATTCAAGAAACCTTAAATAATAAAACTTAGTTCGACTAAACACAAAACAAATGAAATCCGCATTTAAACAAAAAATCGGGGGAAAAAATAAATGGATGCTAATTCTAGTAAACAGATTTCGTACGAGAATAAACCGGAAGAATGTAATAGTTCAGACAAAGAGCAGCTAACTTTAAAAGATTCAATTCTTCTCAGGACCATTCAACTTTTATTTTATTCTTCTGCAAAACAAACCTATATCGGTGCAAGTACTTCCGGGAAATCTATCAACCACATAATAAAGCCGTGTCCAGAGGTTCCGAACCGAACAGAGGAAACGAACTAGCATTGGTCTCCGCGCATCCAGTCTGAGATGCACAGGCGCACTTTGGACTGGGCATGCGCAGAGACCAATGCTCAGCTCGTTTCCTCTGTTCGGTTCTGCAGTCTGGACACGCCTTAATGCACCTTCAACAACATTTTAGAAATGGATTCGTTCAAAATTAAATTAAAGTTGATTGAATCATACGGAACAAACTTATTATCACAGTGTGAGCCTTTGCAGAACCAATAAACAGGTGACTGTGACTCGACGAGAAGATTGAATTATAAAAGGCCTAATTATCTTAAAAATATGATAATATAATAAATAATAATTAATAATAATAAACAAAAATTCTCATATACGAGTTCATAATCACCAAGCCCAGTGTTTTCCATTAATTAGTTTTCGTTTCGTATGTAAATTTAATTATTATTGAACATTTCATAAAAATTTATAATAAAAATAACTTCTCGTGGACGGGGAATCGAACTCGGGCTCTTTCCGCAAGCGTTTTAAGCTATTTTCTCAGAAACTAGATTTTTCCCGAGAAAACAGGTTATCGTTAGATTCGTATTTAAATGGACTACATTTTATTATTTTTTTTTTATCACAAGCGTTTTCGAGAAATATATTTTTCAGAGTTTTTGAGGGGTAGCACCCCTAAATTTTGAGCTAAAATTCATTTCTCGATTTTGCCTCGGAGTATGATTTTTCTGAACATGTATGCCAAATTGCGTCAAAATCAGCCCATCAGTTTAGGCTCCAGGCTTCTGCACAGATGACAGACAGACAATTTCAAAGATACGTCTAAAATACGAAGTTGTTTTAAATCTAGTAAAGATAAGAAATAACAGGATAAGAACTAAAAAATACTATAAACAGGTTTCTAGCACGCGTAAAACAACTTTTACAGTACTTAACTAACTCCGTTATAGAAAGACGGAATGAAGTGCAATCATAATTCACATTTTAAAAGCTCTGATCATTTTTATAAAAAAAAAACTCGAGCAATTTAAATAATATGATATCATAAATATAAGAGGTTGTCCATCTAAAAGACATTTCTAAATTTAAAAAAAAAATGCAAATTAAATTTACATAGGGATATTTATCATTTTTAAAAAGAGACAAACATGATGAGTTCCGGTATTGCATCTGAGTCAAACTTGGCCTCTCATTTTTATAATCTCTCGAACTTTCTCCATTCGTATATATATATATATATATTATTATATAAAAAAAAGTAACATAAAGTTCCAAACCGCAAAGCTACGTGCTTAAAGAAAGTTTCCAACCTTGATTTGATATGAGGGTAAAAAAACCATCCAGCTTCTACAAAACAATATTTCAAATAAGTGTTACGTTACTTGACTTTATTTAGTAGATATGCTACATGTTTTTTTGTAAAAATACACAAAACATTAAATGTAATTTCTTCTCTTTAAGAAAAAAAAATCTTAAACAAGATGAGGGACTGAAAATGGAGTCATTTATCTTATTTATTTTTACTATACCAGTGTTTTAAGGGTAAATTGAATTTTTTAAAATTAAATTTATAAGCTGATATGAAAGGTGAGAGTCCAGTGTTTTCTAAACTAAAAAAAACTGTTTTCTAAACTTCTAAAAAAAAAAAAAACAGTACGGTAAAAAGGAATTAAACTTAAAATGGTTTTATTTTGAATTATAAGATCCTACTAACAATACATAATTCATGAGATTTTGGGCAAAAATACTTTAAATCAACACTAGAGGAATTAAAAACCCCAAAATTCAATACCGTATAACCATATGGGCTTAATTATGGTGTTATAGATGAGTAATTTGTTATGTTTACTGCCATGGTACTAAATTCAGATGTATGGTGCAGAAATCTGTAAGGTCTGTAAAGTCGGTTGTAGTCTTGTCGTGTGGTGTGACTAGGGAATCCAATCCCGGGATCCCGAATCCCGGGATCCCGAGCCGATCTACCCCTACGGCAATCCCGGGATTTTAAAGTAACAATCCTGGGATTTCGGGATTTGTAAATTTTTACGTTTTACGGAATTTTGACTAGTATACGTACTGTTTAATAAAGAGAATAATAGATTTTCTAAATAAATAACATAATTTATTTATAAATAGTGATCTAAATAAATAACCAAACAAATTATTTGAATAGACAATAATATTAGTCGGATAGTAGATTGCACTAAGTAGCGTAGTAAGAGTAGACAGAATTCTGTGATTTGTTGACTGCACAATGTGGACTGAAGGAGGTATCAAATAATTCTAAAACCTAACAGCATTTTTTTTTTTTTTTATGAACATTTTTTAAGTATGCAGAGTTTCGTTTGTTGCTAAAACGTATTACGGGATAATTAGTTGTTTTCATTAGGTATCTTTTACTTAGTATATATTAATAATTCATTATTTTACTTTATTTTATTATTGTTTTTTTTTTTTTTTTTTTTTAATTTTTAACAATGAAATTGCATTTATCAAATTGAACCAATAAAAAGCAACCGTTTCCGTTACATATACAATCTATTTACTGAAAAACACTGTTTAGCTTGTTTCTTAATTTACGTTCCTACTTCTATACCTGACCACATTGATGTAAAATGTTTTTGTTTATATAGTGTGATCGTGATTACTGTTTATAAATATATTTTTTTTAACATAAAAAATGCTAAATAAATATGGCTTATTTGGTTATAATAATAATAAAATAAATAATACTACATCATAACACATGATTTTAGGCTTTTTATCAATATAGTTGGAATTTGGCTAATCCCGGGATTTCGGGACCATAAAAACGAATCCCGGGTAACCGATCGAAAATTTCGTCCGGGATTGGATTCCCTAGGTGTGACCGGGGTCAAACGCCGGTCCCAGTATTATCCAAGGTAATAAACGAAGCTGTATTTAAGCTGTCACAAACTAAAAGTCACATAGACACTTTCGTATTCATTAATTTTGACTCTCCAGTTCTTGAGTCAAGTTTCAAGAAGTAAGAGGTGTTCTTGAACTTGATCAGATACATTTCAAGATTATATACATAATGTTTTGAATGATAAAATACATTTATCACTTGCCAGGATGCTAAAGGGAAGCAGTACCTTCAGGGATGCTGGAAGTGAGAATGGTATACAGGATTGGACCTAGGATGAGGATGAAATTGGAAGGTTGTTTAGACACGTGTTAAAAACGATTTTCTAGGATGGATTTTAGGATTAGGTTGTGGAGGAAGGATGCCCTAACTTCGAAAGCAAGCCGGCATGCCAAACACTATCAAAAGCTTGCGCTTTATCTAGGAAGGATTTTAGGATCAGATTGTAGCGGAATGACACCCAAACTTCGAAAGCAAACCGGCATGCCAAACACTGTGAAAAGCTTGCGCTTTATATAGGAAGGATTTTAGAATTAGATTGCAGGGGAAGGACACCTAAACTTCGAAAGCAAGCCGGCATGCCAAACACTGGCAAGAGCTTGCGCTTTATCTAGGAAGGATTTTAGGATCAGATTGTAGGGGAAGGACGCCAAAACTTCGAAAGCAAGCTGGCATGCCAAACACTGTCAAAAGCATAAAGCGCAAGCTTTTGTAGGAGGAGCTAAAGGAAGGAGACTGATAAGACAATAGGAATTAGGTACACATAATTCCTATTTTCTTATCAATATCCTTCCTTTAAAGGGGAAAGAAAAACGTTCTAGAAAAACTCCACCTCCTCCAAATTAATCTTATAATAACATTGGCTTTATATAAGTTGGCAATTTTATTGTATAAGAAAACAGAAAGCCATTTTACAAATTTAATATTATTTTTTAAGTCAGCTCTCGGCCTCTCGGCCTCTTGCTTTGTCGTCAGTGTCAATAATTAACAATAATAATGTATGTCCAGTTGTTAATTTTCCACTTAGGAGTTTTGTTTTTTTTACTGTAAGATCCACTATGTCTCAGAAAAAATAACTTTTTCTTTTATTTGTAGGAGAAATAGGTTTAATAACAAATTAAATGATATAATTTATGATATATAGAATAAATATCCATTTAATATCAAGTACACATATATAAAACGATAAATAGTTAAAAAATTAATTAAATTGAATTAATTAATCTAAGCATTCCTATATAAATTAACCAGTTTATCCGGAAGTTGACCACTTTTCTTTTCTATGAATTTATTACAACTGCTAAAGTTAACTTACGCGTGGCAGATAATTTAGCAAAAATAGGATTTCTAGAAAGATGAAATATAATAGAGGCAATATTTTAACAAGCCTCCTTCCTAAACATTTCCTTCTTCGATCTTAATTTTCAAACATTTAAATAGAAAACAATTGAATATTTAGAGAAGCGAATTAAATACTTTTTTAAATCCTTAAAACGTAGTATAAAATAGGAACTGACGAAGCATTTAGAGATAGTTCCCATCTTTGGATTTGTTTGCAAAACACAATAATAAACACATAGTAATTATGAGTAACCGTCCTTTTTAAAAAAATATTAAAATATTTTGCCAATTAATGTGGCACATAGCTTCCTTACATAGGTTACTCTAATGAATTTATGCGTTTACTACCTATTATTGATAAATTACCTTTAGTAAACTTAGAAGCAAAGTTAAACAAATTAACACGATTTGGATTCGATATTTTTTATTATTAATAGTATAATTCATAAAGAAAAAAAAAATAAAGAAAAAAAAAACTAATACAAAACGGAAACTAGGAAAGGAAAGAAAAACCAATTGCATAATCATAAAGACATTCATCAGTGCAGACAGACAAACTAGATTTAAAGATATCAGTACTCATTTGTCTAGTCTACACGGTGTGACGAACTCTCTAAGTTCATGAAAAAAAAAAAATAGGTAATTGTAAAAAAAAAATCATAAATACAAGGGAAAATGTCAACAATCATGCGGTATTACGCTTTGATATTAACACAATATGGCAGCGATGGCCTTCAGTCATAGCTATAAATAAATGTAATACATTTGTTCATATTTTCTCATTTAATAATGAATGGTGTAAACGGCTAGCCCGATTGTTGGTTCGAACTCGTCTCATATGTTAAATTACGGACCCTATATCTGTACTAAAAGCAGATACTTGGCAACTTTATCTATTAATTAAAAAAAATTGCTCGTTACGAATTCACAACGAAGAATAACTGTAGGTTTCTAGTTCTAGTTAACATATTTCAAAGATTTAGAAACAAAATCCGATTCCATAACATGTAGGTAGAATTCGAAACATTGGGATTACCATTGACTGGATACAATGTAAAGTTCACTTTCTTAGAACAAGAAAAATGTATCTATTTGTTACTAAAATAAGACTGACTTAAGTAAGTACTTAATATACTAAATATACTTAAGAGTAGGATGTTTTGATTAAAGATTAGTTTATAGATAAACCACAATGACTAAAGGCCCCCATACACGATCAAACATTTTGCGCAAACCTGATGTCGATCAAATTTAGGCCAAAGAAGGTCAAACATCATGTTTGCGTAAACATCAAACATCCCCACACACGGTCAAAATGTTTGCGCAAACATTACATTGATATTGCGCAAACGTGATATTTGCGCAAAATGTTTGAACGTTAATGGGGGCCTTAAGTCAGATAAAGATGAAATATGAAAGACAATTGAAAAAATTAAGTGAGGAAATTTCCCTACAGGTTTTTTTTGGAAATCCATTCAGCAAAGGGATAGAGGGAGCATAGTGAATGCAAAATCATTCAGATACAATTCGTGCGAAACTGTCTCATATACTCATAAAGATATAGGTACTAGTAAATAATCACTGGGTTTAGTGTTTTCCATTTGTTTGTTTCAAATTTTCGTAAAGTTAAATTCAATTATCATAATTGAAAATTTTATCATAAAAATAGCTCCTCCTCGGCGGGGAATAGCACACAAGGTAATACCATACAATAGTAGTTACAATGCCTGTTTAAGTGGACAGTCGAATTACCCAATCTAAGGACTTAAATACCGCAGTATCCTAAAGATAAGATCCTTAAAAATTACACTTTTCCTAAGCATAAAATTTCCTATTTCATTTCTCGGTTCATAACTCATAAAAAAATGTTGTTAATAAAACCATATAAAAAGGGGTCAACATGCGTAACTCGTAACACAGTCATAAGAGTTAAGAGGGCGCGAGATGTAACCGACGGCTGTCAACAATTCGGATACGGAAGAAAACAAGGCGAGTTTGCAGGGAAACAAACAGCACAAGAGAACACCTGTTTGTTATGGACCAAACAAAACATCTGTCAACAAGGCGTAATGCTCCTTGTTATTCTCAACCGTACTCTAGCTGCTCTGTCACGTACTACTAGGTCACGTGCACATAACTACTATATTTTTCAGTGTTATTGAAAATAACAAAAATACTATTAATTTTTTTAACTTATAATTTTTGAAGAACTCAAACACCTTTTTTTTACTTCCTTATTCAAGAAGTTTTAATGTATTAAGTACGGAAATACAAGTTATCTCCACAATGCCGACTAGAGGTAATTTCTGTTTTTCAGTGCCGGTAAGAATACTGAATTTATACTTTTACGTAAATGTCTGCGGTTAGTATTATGATAGAGAGGTCACTACAGATAGTGACTAAATCTCTAAGGGAGTAGGACACTACAGTGACCGCAATTCCATGATATGGGAGCGTCTATGGAGCTCATCCTAAAGTAAAAAACACAAAAAATCTCTCCACGTAAATTTAAAAGGCATCATCAGTGCCTAAGAACAAACAATAAAAAGGTCTTTTGAAGGCTGAAAGCTGCTTTGGCCATAATTTTTTTTCAAATTCACGTGGAGAGATTGATTATTCAGTTATTACTTGTCACACTTGTGTAAAGGCGATACAAGATAAAAAATTTTGCGCAACCCTAATATCGGGAAAATTTAAGCCATACACGTCAAAAATCAGGTATGCGCAAACATTTTGATCGTGTATGGGGCTGTTTGATGTTTTCGCAAATATGATGTTTTACGTGTATGGCCTAAATTTTCCCGAAATCAGGTCTACACAAACATCATGTTTACGCCAAATGTTTGATTGTGTATGGCCTTTACGAGAATCTTTATGGGCAGACATGAAGGATTTAAGTGAATTTAAGTAAAATAATCTCTCCTTTAAAATTGATTTTTTTTTTTTCATTTTTTAAGTCTACAGTGATGATAATTTTTTTTTTTAAAAAATACTTCTTTTTTAGGGTTTCGAGGTCGTCCTAGAAACCCTTATGCTTTTGGTAGTGTGTCCGTCCGTCCGTCCGTCCGTCCGTCGCAACTTGGATTATATCTCCCAACCTACTGACGCTATTGACTTGAAATTTGGTATATAAGTTAAACTTTTTTGCCCAAAAACAGAAAACCTATTGCGAACTTTAACACTCCAAATTTCTGCGATCTGCGATCAATTGCGATCACCGCGCAATATTTTACATTTTTTGTAATTTTCAAGTTGGGT